>JAWPHD010014736.1:0-59393 GCA_037043455.1 Cyrtodaria siliqua | reverse complement strand
GATAATTTTAGTAATTTCGGCCCTATCTGATCGAGGCCTGTAGCTTTTGACACATCTAAGTTAGTAAGCATTTTACGAGTTTCAGATTCTGTTATTAATGGAATGTTAAAGTTCATGAGATTCGGGACATTTGCATTTACAAAGTTTTTAACATTTATGAAATCAGAATCTGGGATTGGTTCTTTTAAATTTGAAGCTATGTTTACAAAAAAATTATTAAACTCATTAGCAATTTCTGTCTTGTCATTTATGTCTTGATTATTTATTTTAATATTATTTATTACATTTGATTTATTTTTATTTTTTGAAGACGCACCATGCTCTCTAAAAATCTTCCAAATTGATTTAGGGTCCGATTTACCTTCTTCGATTTTTCTTTCATAAGATGAATTTTTAGAAACATTTATCAACCTGTTAACTTTGTTTCGTGCATTTTTATAATTGTTTATATCGCCTTTGGTTTTAAATTTATCTCTTTCTTTCATTGAATCTAAAATTTCTGGATTTAACCAGTCTGGTTGCTGCAAATTCTTTACTCTATGAATCTTAACTGGAATGTGATTTTCTATTACACTTGAAAAATTAGACACCCAGGTGTGAAGTACTTCATTTGTATCAGTGTTATTATTCCTAACACCCCAGGGTATGCTGATAAGATCTGCTATGAAAGCTTCTTCAGAAAATGTTTTAAAAGATCTGTATTTAATAAAATTGTGAGAATATTTTTTTTCTTTAAAATTTAACTTACGAGTGCAAAACACCGGGAAGTGATCGGATAGACCTATTCTGGGGACATTTACATGATATATATTAAGATCACAATTACAGTAAATATGATCAATCAATGTTTTTGAATTAAGACATTCTCTTGTTGGTTCTTTGACTAATTGTTTTAAGCCAATTGATGAAATAAAATTTGACCACTCGACGTTTATATTTCTATTTAATAAATCGCGATTGATATCTCCTAAAATTATAATTTGTTTTTCCTCTAATTGAACCTTTTCTATATGAGAATCAAAATTTGTTTTCCAAATAACTCTTGATTCGGGATGTCGATACATAGACCCGACAAGAAATGGTTTACATTTTACTGGCATTATTTCGGACGACCCCAGATTATTGGACCTAGCCCTTAAATGACCAGTTCTGCTCGTTTCTGTTTTTCTGCAGTTGAATCTTTATCTGAATCATCATTACTTCCACGTTTGCCTTGAACATGGTTCACATTGATTGAAGTTGGACTATTAACTGTGGGAGGAGCTCTAGGTGCGTGGACATTACTAGAGCTAAACTCAACGGTTCCCCGTTGTGTTCATAATGGAAATTTGGGATTTTATCTTGAAGATTTATATACTGAAAGGAAAAAAAACGCGACACGGGAATTTCCGCTATATATTGTATATACTGCACACTTACTTCCAGTAATATTTCAAGGAAATCCCAAGACGTTTTGTTAAAAAAAAAAAGTTGCAGTTAGTTAGAGAAAGGACACAACTGTGATGTTGTAGACGTTTTAATCACAGTACACTTTGTAACAATTGAGCCAGTTCAGTACTGTATTTAACTTAAAGAGTTTGCAAAATGTTGCATCCTAAATTTGCTTACATGCTTGGCCAAACGCGTGCTCTGTCAATAATGAAATTTTGCAGGAATACTATTTGCTGTGTTACGTGTTGGTTTAGTCTTTTTTCCGAAAGGAAGATCTTACGTAGCCATGTACCATTCGATTAACAGCAGCATAATGTACATACAATATACAGCGGAAATTCCCGTGTAGCGTTTCTTTTTTTCCTCAGCATATTTACATTACCTACATGTCTATTATTTAACCGTGCCTAAAAGGAGGCGACTGACTGCATCACGCCATCCTGAAGCTGTTAAAGCAGGTTTACATTTCCTTTTATGATAGACCAGGGCTTTATATGATTAATTATCAGCCCAGGACAGACTCAACATCTAGTTCAACTTGTCGTAGACGTTTCCTTGTACTAATATTTTGTTATTTGTAAGAAATAAAATGAGGGTCATCGTGTCTATTGAATAGATTGGCTGCAAATGTTGGAATAAAATGACAACGTTAAGTATATATTATAAAGTATTTTATTTATTTATTTCTGTTATTTACATCACATTTTATTTAACTATACATATAACAGAACAATAAAGTAGCACTTATAATCAAAGTCATGAATGTATCATAATAATGTAAGATAATATAGATATACATATAATTATATATTCAGAAAAATTGCCATTCAATAACCGGCGTGATGCATTCGGGAACCAAACGACAGACCCCGTGATAACCGGGAAAATATATGATAACCCCGTACACTACACCACACCATCGGATTGTACGACAGTATTAATTTTAAAGTTAACTAACTAAACAGACCGTATCATTAAACAGTTACTTATGTAATAAAGATATATTTACTACAGGGAAAAAAAGAAACGCAAATCGAAAATTTCCACTATATGACTTATATACTGTACACTTAATTCCACGTCATATTCCAAAGAAATCCCAAGATGATTTGTATAAAAATGGTTGCAACTAGTTGAAGATAGGACAAAACTGTGTTGTTGTAGACATTTAAATCACAGTACACTTTGTTTAACACGAAATTCATAAATGTTGAAGTTCCGCTTTGAACATTTGATAATTTCAGTACTGTATTTAATGTAAAGACATTGTAAAAAACTTTAAAGGGGTGACATTTGGTATGTTATGGGTTGTCTTTGGCTTTGTTCAGAAATGAAAGGTATAACGTAGCCAGGTACCATTCGATTAACAGCAGCATATTATATATGCAATATATAGCGGAAATTCCCGTTTCGGTTATATTAGTATAGTAAGAAATACTATCTCATCTGTTAGTCATAATGGCGTTTGCCATTGTTGTTAGTATACGTAGTTTTATGTAAGAATTAGAATTTATTCCTAGTTTATTGCAACAGATAATATTATACATGAATGAATAAACGAACATATACATGAATAATGCTATATTTTCCACTGAACTTCCGGTATATAATCCTTATGCATTGCTTTTACATAAAGTTCAGTTTGTCAGTTTGAACGAATGCGCATATACAGAGCATATACGATGTACACAATATACTTGAAAAACAAATTTGTGAGATCCTAAACCAAGCTGACTGCGCTTAGAGCTACAGATCCCTGCCCCGCCTGTGTTCGCTCCCTGTCAGAGGCGTGTCTGATGGGACGTCATCCTCATCTCATCTCCCTCTGAGGTTGATGTCCAATTATGAACTGTAATAATGTGTTAACAGGACGTAAAACCCCATTTCAGTTCATTACACTTCCAATATCAGTTGAAAATACAGTTCAGTTTGCACCTATGTATCGTGGATGCAAAAACTGTGGCAATTAGTAAACCCAAATATAACATGACAATCATTTGCTTTAAAGGGACACACGACAATCTTGATCTTTTTAAAATCTCGCGGCGTCTCGTTAGGTTTTCTACATAACTTGCATTTGTTCATTTATTAATATAAATTATAAGAATAGTAGAAAGCAAATTAATTATTAATATTACTAACTCTTAACAATATTGCACCAATAATATATTCAAACCAATCGTAGAATAAGAAGAACAAATGAAAACTCTACATTTTATTTAATTATATGCAAGCAGGTTTAAAGTCAAAATGATACTGGTTTAAATATATTGTGTTGCATTTTTTTTTTACAAAGTATGCAAATGGATCGGGCCACAAGTTGTGACATTAGTTACGGCCATTCCCAATGCTCTTATAAATAATCTTGAAACAGATACTGGATTAATACTTGAGACGCTTGATAAAACGTCAAGATTGTCCCGTGTTCCTTTAACCTTTAACCCGCTACATATATATAATGGACTGTTCTTTCTTTGAATTAAGACCATTCCATTTATGTGACTAAGGGTGGCTTGTGGAAAATAACTGATCAGCAGCCGGACATTGTAAACCCTGATCAGCCTGGGTTTACAATAGCAAAGGGTATTGTAGTCGTGCTTAGCTGGTTAAGGGTTAAGAAGCATGTTGACTCAACGACTTTGGGCACAGCAAGTCATGTTTGGAGGCAAGGAAAAAATCATACAAAACCAGTTTTGTAATTATCCCTCCACATTACTACACGCTACTTTTTATCACCTCATACCGCGAGCGGACTTTTCACATTTCCAGAGATTGGGCTAACAGTTTAGCACATATTAAACGAATTCAAATTTAAAAAAACAGAAAGCACGATAAACTAATTTAAACAAAACAATTTAAAATAAAGACTCTAATTACCGATAAAGGCGGACCCTGAACAAAAAATAAATTTACCCAACTGATACAAAGACGGGGTTAAACGATTAAAAAGCAATACATGTAAATGTAAACAAAGCAGTGTGCATGATATGTAGTGAATAGCTGTGAATCACATGTTATATTTGTTAAAGTGCTTCTGTATTTAGCATCAAATTAAGAGGGATACATCAGGCGTTGAATTTACCAACCATTCCTGAGAATATTCTTAGACGTAACACTTGTATTACGTTGCTATTTATTAGCAGTGATCATATTTATACATAGAAGCTTGTAATGAACGTTTATATACGTTAAACATATATAAAAATATGTGTGATTCAAATTTGCATACTTGGACTTAAGACTAAGAATATTCTCAAAACTGGTTGGTGAATTCAATGCCAGGTTCGTAACCTAGGACAGCACTTATTACTCCGGAAATGGAATTTCCTTGTAAATAAGGAGTATGGAAATGAAATTTCCTTGTAAATAAGGAGTATGGAAATGAAATTTCCTTGTAAATAAGGAGTAGTCTTTAGTCTTATTTATCATGTTCAGGTCTTTCAAAATAGAAAATATCAACGTATAGCTGTCAATGTTAAGCCGGACACCTAGACCTCGCGCAAAGTCTGACGTACGCACTTTTAGATGTAACATGACCATACATGCATAAACGTTTGATTTCGCTGTTAAAGAGCGATGCATTGCTTTTATATTTGACGGATACCCTTTAATATGTTATCTTCAGGAAAATAATAAAATATCGTGACATTAAAGGGACACGCGGCAATCTTGATGTTATTATCCGGCAAACCTCACGGAATCCTGTAAGTTTTTCTACATGACTTGCATGTGTTCAATTATTAATATTCATTATAATAATAGTAGAAAGCAAATGGTTTGTGCACATCATTAACTGTTGATTATAATGCACCAATAATATGTTCAACTCTATGGTAGAATAAGACAAAAAAAACTAAAACAACTCAACATTTTATTTAATTATATGCAAGCAGGTTTTAAGTCAAAATAATATTGGATAAATAAATCGAGACGCTAATTTTAAAGCTTGATAAAATCTTCAAGATTGCCGTGTGTCCCTTTAATGTCAATCATATTACGCATATAATACATGTAGCTGCATATAGCCGATGATACCAAGTGCAACGTGAATGAAACTTGCCAAACGAAACACACAATGATTACTAGATACACTTATTTATTTTATGCTTAGCAGTGAAATAGTGGATTTTAGCAATGAAATAAAAGTGGTATTTCACTGACACGTGTGAAATATAGAGCTTTATTTTTTTCACTGCCGGAACTACTTTTTTTCCAATATCAAAAAAAAATGTTTTATTTGTTTAGAAAATAATTGTTTAATATATATCATTCGACTGTAAATGGTCTAACTAAGAAAATGAGCTATAGTTTTTAAAACTGGTCAAGTATTTCAGAATTATTGTCATTTACATTGAACAATATCAGTTGTCATTTTTTTTCAAAAAATGATTTCAACTAAGAAAATGAGTCGTAGATTATTGAAATCGGTCAAGTAGTTTAGGAGTTATGGGGAATTAAAAACAGCAATTTTTTCATACTAAGCCAATGACGTCGTCAATTTTTTTTTCTGCCTACTACAGTTCACGTTAGTCTACTCAGGTTGATTATAAAGCATAAAATAAAAAGAAAATTTGTTTTGTCGTGAAAAACAAACTTCAATATTTACACTCATGCTTCGCATTCGTGAAAATATAAAGGCGAAAATATAAAGTTTTCACACTTCTCGATGAAATAAAATCTATTATTCACTCCAAAACAACAAATATCCTCTATTCAACGTTGAATTCAACTTTTATTTTATCCTGCTCATATATATGTTTGATATGTCTGATTGATACTCGGTAACGTGTTCACTAACAATATACTGAAGAAATGGTATTGGTTTTGTTCAAAAAAAACACGTACATTGTTTTTTCACCCGTCATGATCATTAACATATATTATGTTTACTTTTAACACATTTAAAATTTACATTTAAATGTTTCATGGAACATCGTTTTTGCGATTAAAATGTATCCATTTATATTATATTAACGACAATACGAACAAATAATCTATATAACATATAACGAAAATGTTCCTGTCGTTTAATTTGCGATAGGCATTTTTGGAGTTCTAACTACATCAAGCATTTTTTCTTTTCTTTTTCTTTCCGATAAAAACAGCGACAGGCATAAGCCCATATCATAAATACACAGTTCTAAGTTTAGCATTCAACGTTTGAAAGAACCGAAATATAAACAAAACAAGAGGCCCGAGAAGGCCCGAGAAGGCCTGTGAACGCTCTACTGGCTAAAGATAAAGTTTATGTATAAGGGGACATATCACAGCTACGCTTGATATTGATCATCCTTGTAAAGTTTCGTTGAAATCCAGCCAGGGGTTCAGGAGAACTAGCCCGGAAAATGTTTGTGTATCAAAAACATTTTTTAAAGGGCCACATCTCCGCTAAAAATGATGATATGCACAACTAGGCTTGGTGCTGATCATCCCTGCAAAGTTTCATTGAAATCTGGCGAGGGGTTCAGGAGAACTAGTCCAGACAATGTTTGTGTATTAAAACCTTTAAAGGGTCATAACTCTGCCAAAAATCATTCAACCGGAACACGGCGATGATTTGCACAACTAGACCAGGAACTGATCATCCCTAAAGAGTTTTGTTTAAATCCGGTCAGGGGTTCGGGAGAACTAGTCAGGACAACGTTTGTGTATTAAAACCATTCAACCGGAACACAGTGACGATATGAACAACTAGGCTTGGTACTGATCAACCCTGAACAGTTTCACCGACATCCAGCCAAATGAAGGCCCTTTCGTCTTAATGAGGCCAAAATATAGCATATTTCAGAATATCAAGGGCCATAACCCCAGTGTAAATGGTCCGATCTGGCTGGTTTTCGAACTTTTCCGAGCTTTCATTGATATTAACAATCTGTTAAAGTTTGGTGAAGATCGACAGTGGCGTAGCTGCCTATAGGCACTGTAGGCACGTGCCTACACATTGTCCCCAGAAATCAAAAAAATAAAAATGCCAAAAATGCAATAAAATCTGAGGGGAGTAGGGGGTGGATGGGTATGATCAGCTCATATCAATTTTTACTCGTGGTCTATTCAGAAAACAAAATTCGAACTGTTTTCGCTCGCGATCTTTAGGAGCCAAACCAAAATTCACGGAGGGTGCATGCAACCGGACCACCCCAGACCTTGTGCCTACACACTGATTTAGGCACAGTTACGCCCCTGATCGGATGAAAAATGAAGGCCCTATCGTCTTAACGAGGTAAAAGTTAACGGACGGACAGACGACGGACAACACACCATGCCATAAGCTCTGCCATTGGCCAGTAGAGCTCAAATAATGAAAAACTCAATATCCGTAATGGTTTCTAGGATAAAGGCAGAATATTTCTAAATAAAAAGAATTTTTAACGGGAGATAACACACTATGTTTCCCAACAACGGTCATAATGCATTTGTTTCCCTTTTCATCACAGGATACGTGTATTGGATTGAATGTATATAATTGGGTATATGACACACTTGTTGAACTGTTAGCCTTTGTTTTTGTCATTTATGTATTTATACTGCTGATTATCCAATTATTTGCATTAGTTAAGATTGCTCCGTTCTTCAACATTCTAGTTATGTGCAAGACAAATCCCAAATCAAATGGCACGACTAGGTCATTTATTTTGACATTTTCATCTATTGTTTTCAATATCGTCTTTATTTCTAAACCGGTGTCGTTGAGTTACCCTTTCCTGCTGTTTATAACCTTTCGTGTTGTTTTTTTTAACCTTTCCTGCTGTTTAAATAGTTCCTGTTATTTTAAATTGTTCCAGTTGTTTTTAACATTTCCTGTTATTTCAAATATTTCCTGTTGATTTAAACTTTTCCTGTTGTTTGTAACCTTTCCTGTTGTTTTAAACCTTTTCTGTAGTTTGCAACATATACTTATATGCGTATAATCACTCATCAATAAACACACGAATCTATATATGGACCTGAATTGTACATTTTCTGCATTTCCTGGACGTACTGGTATCGGTGCGGATCGGGTGGCTGAAATATGTTATTCCCTGTATGTGATGCCATGCTGATTGCCGGAAGTGGGGGTATCTGTGATGGCGGTGGTAATGACGTCAATGGAAATGGCGGTTGCGTTTCCGGCGATTGACTCGATTCACGATAAAATCCGTCAGGAACGGAATGTGGGGAGTCAGTTTTGAGAACCGGTCTATGGTTGTCGGGAAACGCCATCGAGAAAAGTGCCTCTGGGTCGCACACAAATTTATACACATATCTTTCTCCAGCAACTTTCTGCATGATTCCTTTTTCGTAGTAATAACGCAGTGATCGACTGAGCTTATCGTAATTCATAGCCGGTCGGTTTTTCTGCATTCCCCATCTACGAGCAACCTGAAAGAAAACACAATTATTACAACAATAAAAACGTATGCAGTAGAGAGCTATATATTTATCCAAAAATTACCATATTCCGCATAGCATTCCCCTCGCACCCCAACCCCACCCACTCCCCCCACCCCCCCCCCATCCCCACACCCCTGCCCCCACTCCCCCATTATTTTTTAAACGACGTAAGTATGAACGCCTTAACAAGTAATGGATGATACAACTGAATTTCGGATAATGAATTTACAAGGTTCCAACAGAGAAGATGGCAAACAAGAGGGCCAATATGGCCCTAAAGCGATCACCTGAGTACTGCCACATTTCAAACTTCTTTGAAATATTATGGTCATATATAATCTGTGCAAATTTGGTTAAGATTGTTGAAGAAATGTGGCCTCTGTTGTGTTAATAACATTGATATAAAGACACTGACAACGTTTGGTAAAGAGCAAATACAAAATGAAGGTGCCGGAGTGCAATACCTGGGGCAGGGCCAAATGTGACCCCAGGGCTACATATAATATATGAGAGCTGTGTGCCTTGTGGTTTCAGAGAAGAAGATTTTTCAAGTTTTTCTCTATACAAGTCTATGTAAAACATGTGACCCCTGGGGCCCGGCCAAATGTTGGTAATGGACCATAAGAGTATAGTAAATGCAAACTATTAAACCTCTGGCTCTTGTAGTTTCAGAGAAGAATGTTTAAAACAAATGTACTATATAAGTCTATGTAAAACTGTGATCCCACCGGGGCCAAATTTGACACTAGGGTCACTATCTGAAAAAACTTGGTAGAGGACCATAAGCTTATAGCAAAATATTAAACCTCTGGCTCTTGTAGTTCCAGAGAAGATTTTTTTAGTTTTTCCCTATACAAGCCTATGTAAAATTCTGACCCCCAGGGGCGGGGCCAAATGTGACGTCAGGGTCATCATTTGAACAAACTTGGTAAAGGACCATAATGTTATAGTAAATGCAAAATATTAAACCTTTGGCCCTTGTAGTTTCAGAGAAAAAGATTTTTGATTTTTTTCCTATACAAGTCTATGTAAAACTGTGACCCCGGGGCGGGGCCAAATTTGACATCAGGGTCACCATTTGAACAAACTTGGTAGAGGACCATAATGTTATAGTAAATGCAAAATATTAAACATCTGTCCCTTGCAGTTTCAGAGAAGAAGATTTTTTAATGTTTTAATTTTGTCCTATATAAATCTATGTAAAACTGTGACCTCCGGGCGGGGCCAAATTAGACCCAAGGTCACCATTTGAACAAACTTAATAGAGGACAATAAGCTGATGCTGTATGTAATATATGAAAGCTCTCTGCCTTGAGATTCTTTCCTTGAAGTTTTTTCCTATATAAGTCTATGAAAAACATGCAAAATCTCAATATACTAACTTTGGATCCCCAGGGCACGGTCATTTTTGATCCCGGGGACTTTATTTGAACAAACTAGATAGTGTAGGCGTTGGCGATCATTTAAAAGGAAAACTGTTGAAATCTGTAAAAGCGCTTCTTGAGAAGAAGATTTTTTAATGTTTCGATCATATATGAAAAAGGCGGCCATCTTGGATGTCGCGCTGACCTAATTTTAATAAATCTAAAAACCATTCATCTAAGGATCATACACGTGACGTTTGGTCAAAATTAGCCAAGCGGTTTCTGAGGAGAAGTCTTCTGAAGCGAAAGTTAATGACGACGACGACGACGGAGGACGACGGACGACGACTGATCCCAATAGATCACTTTCAGCCTTCGGCTCGGGTGATCTAAAAATAAGTCCTGACCATTTCCGTGAACAAAAGTCAAAAGTCCGGACCAATGAATTCAAATACAATAGACAAAGGAAGTTGTTGGGCTGGGCGGGGCGCTTGTTTCAACCAAAGTTTTTTCCCGTCTTTTCCGACAAAAGTCAAGTAGTACCTAAATAAGATGTACATCAGTGCCACAGACATTTTTAGTGGTAAATATAAATACCCTTATTTTTCAAAATCTGTTGAGAAATAAAAAAAAAATCACCAGCAAAATTGTTTTCGGTGGGGCATTTCTACTGCATCAAAAATTAGAAACATATTTTTGTTTAGATTGTGTAAAACAAATGGGTTTAATGTGTTGCGTAAACATAAATTAAGACACTCTGAACGTTTTATAGCAAAATAAATACGACGAACTTTTTATTCTGATTTCTTCATTTTCTGCTGTCTCGGCAAGAAGGAATTTACATGGGAAATCCCAATCAAAAAAGCTGTTTGGCTGTAAAATATTTATTTCTCAGTTTCAATGTTATATGTAAAAGTTACTTATGTCAATGCTTAAAACCCAGTGGTCGAAACAAGCGCCCCCGAGATTGCCTTAGCCATGGTTAAACAACATATTTCAAATCACTGATTAAAGGATCTTTAATTAACAAAAGTCTCCCCTGATATTTAAAATACCCCTTTACTCTTACCAGTGGGAGCTCTGTTTAGGGTGTGTTATGTAAGAAAGATTCAGTTGAAATGAATAAAAGAAGAAAACTGAACGTATGTGCATAGATAGACTGGAGCACTTAGTTAAACGCTTCCGTGTGGTGTGTGGTGGTAAATAAACATAATAGCCCCATCCGTTTTCAGATGTTTAGACATTTCGAAAGTTTCAATTAATTTAAACTTTATTATTTACTTCTTCGGGTTCTATAAGTTTAAACTCCAGTCCTCGTCCCGTCCATGCTATGAATGCCGAGTTTGTTGGGTCGTCTAACAGCGCTACCAAGAACTGCCACAGCTGGAGTGACCCACGTCTCTGGTATGTCGGGTTGGGTAAATCTCGGTACCTCTCGAAATACAAATCCCGATAATACTCCGCTTTCACATCCATGCCTGTAATTATAAAACAATTTCTCTTGTATGCAATGAAATGACTTTTGAACGAAATGCTCTATACCGCGTTCACTGTGTTACCATGAACCTCAATGCAAACTTCGCGGCGAGTTTACATCCATGCCTGAAATTATATAAAAGAAAAAATCTTGTTTATGTTTGTCAATGTGTTACTATGAACCTCAATGCAAACTTCGCGGCGCGTTTACATCCGTGCCTGAAATTATATAAATAAAATCTTGTTTATGTTTGTCAATGTGTTACCATGAACCTCAATGCTAACTTCACGGCGCGTTTACATCCGTACCTGAAATTATATATAAAAAACAAATCTTGTTGATGTTTGTCAATGTGTTACCATGAACCTCAATGCAAACTTCGCGGCGCGTTTACATCCGTGCCTGAACTTATATAAACAAACAGACAGACAGACAGACAGACTTTTTATTCAGACTTGTACAAAGTACATCGTCTACAATACATACATATTAGCATATATGATGTCAACGTATATATACAAGTAAATGATGAAATATATACAAATGGTATAATTAATCATTTCATTATTATTGTTATTATTATTATTATGTAGTATAGTAAATAAGAGTAGGAGGTTGAACTAAGTAACTACCTTTCAATAGTTAATAAAGCGTTTCTTAATACAATTGATTCTTTAACATATAACAGAAGTTTTATTATTTTTTGTCATGTGATTTCAATGGTGAAATATATACAAATGGTATAATTTATCATTTCATTATTATTATTATTATTATTATGTAGTATAGTAAATAAGAGTAGGAGGTTGAACTAAGTAACTACCTTTCAATAGTTAATAATGCGTTTCTTAATATAATTGATTCTTTAACATATAACGAAAGTTTTATTATTTCTATCTTGTCATGTGATTTCAGTAACTCCAAATATTTGAAAACAGAAGGACGTTTGTAATAACAACGTTTTAAGTATTTCTTTCTAATATCAATATAACAAGGACAAATACATACAAAATGAAATTCATCTTCTATATCTAAACTATTACAAATTAGGCAATATCTTTCTTCACGAAGTGTTCTATTGCTGGCATATCTACCAGTCTGTATTCTGAGTGGATGCACAGATAGTCTAAGTCTAGTAAAATATAGACGTAAACTTCTTGGCAAAATATCTAAATATGTTTCATATTCCAAACTAGTTTTAATATCTTTGTACAATGTTAACACAGAACTGTTGTTTAAGGTACCACACCAATTTTGTTTAAAGGCATCTAAAACTCTAATTCTAAAGTCATACAAAAAAACGTCACTGTTTATATAAGACGCATTATCGAATACATAAGAAAAACCGTAATCATCTAGTAATTTCTTAACACTGCTAACCCAGTTCGTTTTTCCGCTATTACAGTCCTGTAAAGCGTGTCCATACACAGTCTTTAGAATGATATTGTCAGTATTTATTACTTTCAACCAATATTTCATAATTCTTATATATCTATTAACATATAGGGGATATCTTCCAAGTTCACCATACACAGCTGCATTGCATGTATTAGGTAGTACCTTTAATAACCTTTTGCAAAATTTTAAATGAATTCTTTCAATTTCTTTAGATTTAGTATTGCCCCAAATCTCACATGCATAACTAAGAACAGACACAACAAAGGCATTGAACAACTGACATAAAGTTTTAGGACTCAAATCATATACTTTACATTTACATAATAAAACATTCATTGCCTTAAGAGCTTTACCAACTAAATGCTCCTGATTAAGAGCGAAATTTCCAGTATAATTGAAAATATTCCCTAAATAGTTAAAATCATTCACTACGTTGATAACGTCTCCATTGTAGGTCCAATGCTCACTGGCTAATAACCCGCCACGTTTACGAAAAACCATAATTTTAGTTTTGGCAATATTTACTTTAAGTCCCCACGAATCGCAATAATTATTTAATGTATCTAAATGTACTTGTATTTCAGCAGGTGTTTTTCCTACAATGGCCATGTCATCCGCAAATAGCAATAACATTAGTACTATATCATCTAATTGCAAACCTGAATCTATATTATTTTGCAAATATAACTCCAAATCTTCAACAAAAAGAGAAAACAAAAGAGGGGACATTACCTCCCCTTGACGTAAGCCAACAGCATAATTAAAATAATCAGTATAATTAGCACAGGATTTGACACATGATTTGACTTTTTGGTACATATTGCGTATAATT
The DNA here is from genome assembly GCA_037043455.1 of Cyrtodaria siliqua. Taxonomy (NCBI): domain Eukaryota; kingdom Metazoa; phylum Mollusca; class Bivalvia; order Adapedonta; family Hiatellidae; genus Cyrtodaria; species Cyrtodaria siliqua. Next base: position 45,520 of record JAWPHD010014736.1, on the reverse strand, counting down.
CTAAGTAATTTGCCATTAATACCACATCTATACATCTTAAGCCATAATGCATTTCTATAAATAGAATCAAAACATTTCATCAAATCGACAAAAATAACATACAATCGTTTGTTTTCATTCAAGTATTTTTGGACTAATGACATAAGTATAAAAATCGCATCAACAGTGGATTTTCCTTTCCGAAATCCGAACTGAGCATCCGAAATTATGTTATGCTCATTACAAAAGTTTTCAAGTCGCCTATTGAGTACAGTAGTAAAAACCTTTGAGAAACAACTAACTAGCGTAATGCCTCTATAATTATTTACATCATTTACATCACCTTTTTTGTGTAAAGGAATTATAATCTCTTCCATCCATTTATCTGGGTAAAAACCCGAATTCAAAATGCAGTTGAATATATCGCATAAATGAGCCGATAATATGTCTATGCTTTCAATAAAATATTCATTCAGTAAACAATCACTACCAAAAGCCTTCCCTCTTTTTAAAGATTTTACAGCATTTAAAATTTCATCAATCGTGATGGGCTGGTCAAGTTCTGGGAAGGACCCATTAGGATTATCAAAATCATTATTTTCACAAAACATTTCCGCGTCTTCATTTGTACAGTTAAATACATCACTGCCAAGCTTTTCAAAATATTCACGAAAAGTATCTAATGCTATCTTATTAGCAACAGACTTATTTGAGCTCTTGAAATACTTCCAAAAATCTCGTGGTTTACTTTTCTTAAGGCTCTCTATTTCGGACATTTTACGTTTATAAAATGTATTTTTCTTCTTACAAATTATATTCTTATACAATAATTTACGTTCACATAAATCTATTCTATTTGCATCAGTTTTATAACAATTAAACAGGTTTAAGGCATCTAAATACGTATTTCGAGCATTCACACAGTCTTGATCAAACCAATCTGCATTTTTCATACGAAACTCAGTATCAAAACAAGGTTTATTTTCAGAATAAGTGCGTTTTGTAAATAAAGGATCAGCAACACTCCGTATAGTATCAGTAAAATTGCCAATGCCATGGTCGGGTTTGAGAGCAATTGAGCAGTTCTATGAGGGACTTGAATCATTAGAATTAATTTACACGAAGTTGTACCGTCTCTTGACGTCATGGATGACTCGCATGGTAGTCCGAAATACATCAAATCTTGTTTATGTTTGTCAATGTGTTACCATGAACCTCAATGCTAACTTCGCGGCGCGTTTACATCCGTGCCTGAACTTATATAAACAAAATCTTGTTTATGTTTGTCAATGTGTTACCATGAACCCTAATGCAAACTTCGCGGCGCGTTTACAACCGTGCCTGAACTTATATAAATAAAATCTTGTTTATGTTTGTCAATGTGTTACCATGAACCTTAATGCTAACTTTGCGGCGCGTTTACATCCGTACCTGAAATTATATTTAAAAAATCTTGTTTATGTTTGTCAGTGTGTTACTATGAACCTCAATGCAAACTTCGCGGCGCGTTTACATCCGTGCCTGAAATTATATGAAAAAATAAAAATCTTGTTTATGTTTGTCAATGTGTTACCAAGAACCTCTATTTTATCTTCGTGGTGCACTAGTGGCCATCTTTTTTATGGGAAAAAACAACATGATACCCTGTTACCAAATAAAATTGGTTAAATTAATGGTTAAATTATTTCAGTACTCAACGTTGCTAACAGACGGTGAAACGGAGGTTCTCTCTTGGGTGTGTTTTTTCCCATGTATTTCTTATTAAAAAAAAGCCACACGAGAAAGCTACAAAACATCTAAAACTTCACATATGTGTTCAACTGTTTGTAAATGCTGCAGCAATCAACTCTTAACACTAGACCCTACACCGAAACGTAGCTTCGTGCGTACGTATGTTCGTATGTTACAGGCATCATTGCAAGGCTGGCCAATAGGGCTAACAACCACCAATATGTGTGCAAAGGAACTTGAGCAGACGATTTTACAAGGTTTTCCCTATATTCCTATATAACTTTATATAAAAAATCAGTTGACCACCGTTGTCCGGCCACTGGTCTTCAGTTGAAACAAGCACAGATATGACAGTGGTTCTTGTTATACATAGTTCAGAGTGTCAGAGTGGTTTAACGGCATTGCTGCGTAATTGTGGTAAAATGGTTAAACTAGTGACGCTTTGAGTATGCCATTTGGTATGCCACGCCATGAACGAGGAGCGGGCATGTAGGTGACCCTTGCAGGTATGTAGCCAGCCCTGATATATAACCGAGGCAAATCCCTTTCTATGAAGTATGTAGGTCAAAGCCGTAGAGCTTTCAGCCTTACACATGCATATATCTAAACGAATAACAATATTATCCTAACCAACGTAGGTCAATATGAATGACGTTGCCCTACTTTTATTACTATTTACATTCAAACTTTACATTCAAATTTTACAATCAAGTCTATGACTGTGTTCTGTGAATGCTACATTTTCTATTCGATTATATACACTTTTCTTGTCATAATTGTCACGATAGTGTTGTTTGTGCCATTTGGAGACCGAAAAAAAATCCTCTCCGTACATTCAATCAATATTGTTATCTTTTCATCCCACATGGATTGTCATTTTATAGATCCAATTTTAACCTTAAACTCATAATGCTTCATTGTGTAGGTGTCGTTTTTGGTTGACAGTGATCTGTGCTACATTTCCTGTTCGGCTTTAATAACTATTTTGGTCCATGACTGTTCAAATGAAAAGTAGGTCTATATGAATTAATTAGACCTACTTTTTGCACTTCGTTACATTTAAGTATTTTATTACGCCCATTCTTCATATACAAAAATACAGGCAGCTTTCAAATTACATACATACAGAAGTATGTTCCTACCAAAAATAAGGCAGTATGAATGACCCTGACCTACTGTTTGAACTTGATTGATTTACATTAAACTTTTACATTCAATTTCTTTATTAAGGTCATTACTCAGATACCAAAAGCCATTCAGCGTTTAAACTTCATAACACTTACATCTACATTCCCATTATGTTCCTGCAAAAAAAAGGTCAATAAGACCTTGACCTACTTTGCATACTTAATGTTAATTAAGTGGATTTCGCACATAGTAACAACCGTACAGCTTTCAAATTTCATACACACTAACACCTACATGACAGCAACATGTTCATACTAAAAGAAAGTCAGTGAGAATGAAACTGACCTACTTACACACAATTGAATTGTTTGATATGAATAACCACGCCATTTAGCGAGGCATCCGTGTTCCTTCCCATGGACACATTTTCTGTTCCTTATTAAAAGCGTAAATTGATATAAATACATGTGTGCTTTTTATAACTGCGTTATTTCCCTGTATTATTGGAATTGACAAAGTGCAGAAACTGTAAAGCTATTATTATTATTATCACACAGATTATTCCAGATATCTACACTACGCCTAGTGTCTGTAGCAAACTCACCAAAAGTCGTCTGACTCCTCTTTTTTTTTTTTTTGCAACAACATTTTAATTATAAAACTCAAGACGAAGAGGATGTTACAACTTAGAGCGAACAAAAACAATGACGACTATACAAACAGAAACAAAGCTACATCGTCCTTTGATAACAGTAACGATGTTTAAGCAGAGGCTATACATGGATAAACAATGACCAACATTAGACACTTCTCTGTTAATAGCAGTCATTACACGTCAGAGACTGAATACAGAAGTCTTTAACCTTAATTCGGCCATCCCCAAATTTGCACAACAACACGGCCGCATTAATGTGCTAGTGTACACTTTCTGGACACATTAGTCTATGAAAACAATATTTAAATCATGTTGTTTCTGCCAAACACACCAATTAAACACACTTTACACAGAGTCGATGACTTCAATAGAACCCGGCTTCTTTGATCGTGACTTCTGAAAGTTTATAATTAACTTTGAATGGTGTTTATGTAATTTAAGCTGCAGTTTGCTTTCTAGCTGATGCACTGTTTTGGATTCTCCGTGCGTTTCAAGTGGCTTTTTGATTGTGATCGGTTTTCGCTTATCGTTGTATGGTTTTCAATTTAAGACTTAACTTTTAATGTTTCATTTGATTAATTACAGAAGGGATTGTTTGTTTAAAGAGCATTTAGCTGGAAATCGAGTAAAATGAAACCTTAAAAACATCGTTACTGATACAATTACCACCGTATTTAATAATATTGTCAGTACTAGGATTGCCCATTCTTCTTCAAAACATAATGAAATTATTTCCTACGTTTTGGATTCTTATATTCACAGGATAAAATGAGATTTCTTTTATAAGAATAGTGTCGATTCTTACGGACGGAGGTATACAGTACTGGTTCTCCAAAGAAAAAGTGGGTGGTCTGTTTGCCTCCTCGCAAAATATAATAGACCGTCATACGCAGCTTAACACGTGCTGGTAAATTACGTTAAACAATAAACAAACACAAAAATATAACGTCATTTTACGGAAGCTTCCAGCGTATACTCCAATAGGTTGTACGGACAAAATCCCGCTAATACCCACTCCCCACTGGGAAAAAAATCCCCCTGCTCATTTTGGCCTTACAAACTGGACAAAATTGCACACAAGAAATTTCATAAAACAGTTATTTATTTATTTATTTATTTATTCCCTTCACTTAGATGATGACGTACATATTGTCTTATTGAGAGATAATACACCAAAATAAACTTTTGTTAGAAATATATTTGGATACAATGTCAAAATATAAGATTTTAATCAAAAGGGATTTTGTCCGGGAATGTCAGATTTAAAAAGAGTTGTTTTTTACTTTGAACAATTTGAAGTTCAGATGAGATTTAAATTACATTGTTGACCGTTTTTGAGAAAATGACCTTCATTATGTCCAACAAAGTAGCCGTAAGAAGTGACCATCATTCGACCTATTAAAATGGAGTAGTTAGAGAAACCAGTTCAAAAATGATAGGTAGGATATGTATGGATTTTTGTTTTATTTACTATTAACGCGAATGGGGATAAACGACCAAAATGTATCGAAAAGGTTTTAAAGGTTTTAAGGATACTTTTTGTTGTTGTTGTTTTTAAATATAAAAAAAACTCAGCTCCCTGGCTGTTTCTCTTAAGGTAGGGTCGGGTTTCCCTAAATACGCCCTTTTAATAGCCTTGTCAACTTGGTCAAACGTTCTTATTCAATCCTAATCCAAGCCTTCTCTGACCTTATCAGCCCTTTTTACGATTTTGATAATACATCTGGCTGTGTACGGTCAGAGCGGTTCATATAGTAAAAACACGGAGATCTTCTCTCCCGCGATGGAGAGGAGCTACCCTCTTGGTTTTAAGTCAATATCTCTAATAAAGTATGCATTGAATTAACATTTCAAGCAACTATAGCGACTGTCAATACATTTATGTACCTATCTGAACCGAAATATTAGTTATATTAATCTTTTTAAAGTTGTAACGGTCAAAACTTTTCAGACGAAGTTAAAAATATATATATATTATTTATTTTTTTAAAATTCAAATGCTTTATTTCTCTCGGGCTACATAAAAATATAGCAACTAGATTTTATTATAATACAAAATGATTTAGTTTTTATGGCAGCATATCAGTTTCAGTAGCTCAGATGTAGAGAATATTGGAAGAAAATTTATGAGATAGGAAGAAGTCAGAGTGAGGAATTTGCTAGAGGACAACGAAACGTGTTTGATATTAAGTTCAGTATATTAGGAAGCCGTAAGATATTTACAGTGCAAATAATTACAAATGCGTATGTATACATGTATACAAATTGTTATTATACAAACTTATTACAGACATGCAGGTGCATCATGTTTGTTTTAACAGAAACTAGTAGATCTAAAAATGGTATCATGACACAGATTTTCCACCACATAGTATAATGAACGCTGTTCTTCTTGAACGCAAAAAACAACCAACAAGAACAAAACAAATAAAAAAATAAAAAATATAGGACACCTCCGATGCTTTTAAACATGTGTTACAATATAAAAGGTAAATACATTTAAATGTATATGTTAAGCAAAATAATTTCCTACATTTGTTATTATTTGGGTCAAGAGTCATGTGATCATGACCGGTGCGGCGATGAATATTTCCCGCGAAATGTCCAGACAATTTCAAATTTGCGACCAACTTTTCCTTTTGGCACTCGCAGTTCTCTGAACAACATCCAATTGTTCATCTTTAAATTCCAAATCCTGATTATGCTCCGAGAAGAGTTTGTTCCACTCCTAAAATCCCTCCGTGTTTTCAGTTGGTAGTGGAGTTATTTGATGAGGGGAATATGAATACATTCACCGCGCGCGAGAACATCACGGGAATTTAATTAATATGCAAAATGACAATATGGCGGATATAGTAAACAAAACTGTACTTCAAAACAAAAATATTTTTGTTTGTCACTGCAATCGATAAAGGTACAGTTTGACCATTGCAACTTGGTAAAATAAACATTAATTGATCGATTTGTTAGGCTAAATTATCGTAAAAAATCGACCCGACGTGCCGGACTGCATGACTGTAATTTTATTTTCAGTCATCCACCGTTTTCACTATAGGAGTTCCTCTGACCCTAAAAAGCCACACAAAAAAAAGAAAGAAAAAAAAAGGATTTCAGGGTCAGAGAAGGCTCGTATTAATTCAATCCGAATGGTCAGTTATAATACATATGCTAGTTTAGTTTAAAAATAAAAATAAAAAAATCTTTATTTTTATTTAGTTAAATAAGACTTCATTTCTTAATTGAGTACAACTCAAAAAAGTGTTAATAAAGGGCAAATTGATAAATTCTAGATGCCAACCAGCATAAACCTAAACATGTATACTTAACATGATTTTTTTCGTTCCTAAGCAACCTATACGTCGTCTTAGGTAACAAATCAGAGTGGAAAAAACTCCTCCATCAAATCAAAGTTTATTCATTGCCAATTTAGTGCGATTTCTCACTTTCATAAATGACGACTAATTGAGCCAGCTCTCGAAGAAACATATGGTGTCTTTCTGAGGCATTATTTTGATTCTCCTCATTAATAGGGACGCGAGCTGTTCTTGTCCCTAGGGTGGGAATATCAATGGGATCTCCAATTATTAAGTCCAATTTGATGTATAAAGGGCAAAAATAAACTTGGTTAGTGTCGCATGGAGGTTTATTGGGATTTTATGACAGTATCAAGAAATTTGCAACTTCAATGGTGTTATTTGAGAAGTTGTGTTAAAGGGACAATCTTGAAGTAGTTATCGCGAGTTAAAGTTCTCCGGCCGTGTTTTGTTTCATGAACATGTTTATGTTTATTTAAATCGAACTCAATACACAACAATAGATATTTACAATTCACGCATTGCAATGTCTGTGAAAAGCGAGAATAAGATTGTATTTGATGACGTAGAAAACTTTGAACAGGTAAATTAATCCACAGGTAAGCGTATTTATCAAGTATCTGGCAATAGTTGTGCAGCTATACAATTCAGATTTACCTCATTTTCCCGTGCAGTCACGCAGTAGTAAAAGTAGTATCTACGTCATGCAAATAATACTTATTTTTGCATACAGCTTAGTTGCGGTTTTCAATATATATTTCTCCCCGAGACTATCAAGAAATGTTTATATGATGTTTAAGAGTTAAATGTGTTAATTGATAAAACTACAAAAGGAGTGGCCATTCATCTTTAAAATGTGTACCTTGATAAAATGACAGTTTTACGTCCCATACATTTTTCTAGCAAACTTGCATATTTGAAAATCACTATTTATCAGTACCTGAATTCATAATTTTCTATTGCAGAGATGTGGAGATTTTTTATCTTATTTTCAGTAGGTGATAAAGTTTGTGTTACTCGGTTTTTATCCTTAGGTTCTATAGTAAAATGAAGATCTTTGGCAGAGTAAAAATACGATAATTTGCAAGATTTTGTTTTTGAAAGATACATAATTATATTGAATCAATTTGCATAAATGTGCATGAAAAATACAAGGTTTTAAAAGAAACACAAAGTCGATACATTAATTTTAACAATAAACTTGGTTCAACATCAAGGATAAAGACCGAGTTTATCACCTACCAGACTGTACTGGTAAGTCTTATTTCTGGTCACTGATTGGTCAGTTGTTTTTAATGATGCTCAATCAAAATTATGAATAGTTCAAAGGAAATTGTCAGTGTTTCCATTCTACTAATTGTTGACTATATTGAAGCAATACTATGTGTAAAGCTAAGGTAGAACAACGAAGAAAATTCAACTTTTAATAAAGTAAGTATATTCAGGTAAAATTGAGACCTGTTTACTAAATCAAGGCGATTAATGCTTGACCACTGCTTCAAGGTACCGTGTGTCGCTTTATATAATTATCGGGAAGATAAATCTGGAGTTCTGTTTCTGTTGTTTTTTTCGTTATTTTACCATACATTGTACTTAACTTCTTATGCATTGTCCTCAATAACGAACGTGAAAACATACTTTGTTTTGAACTACTATCTGAGAAGTTATGAATTAAAATGTGTCACTAAGTAATAGATAGAGTATGTTTCACTGAGTTGGTTAATTTAAGCATTGAGATTTGTTTTGTAGCATGTCCATTTCAGCTCCCTGCCATACTCTAACTTGTTATGCTAACTGTTATTCTAACTGTTATTCTGACAGGTGTTATTTTCAATTAAACGATTTACACCTGTGCTATTACAAAGAGAATTTTCAGTGACCATGCTACACATGAAAACATAGAATTCATGGCTGGATTATCACTGAAAGGTAAGTTGAAACAGTTTTCTGCAGGTTTTGTTAACAGACCATGCCATGTCATTGAGTTTACAAATGCACTGAACTGAATGTTGTTTAACGGTTCATCAACACAGTTTATTTAGAGCCGCCCCAGAGACAGGGAAAGGATACATAGGAATCCTGGAACCTGTCCTACTCTTATTATCGAATAGATTCCTATGGTTCTTTAACGTGCTCGGAGGATAGACCGATAAACGGGACCGCCCGGTTTACGTCCCCATCCGACGGACGAGGCTAAGGGAAAGTGTCTTTCCCAAGAACCCACCGACGGAACTCAGTGGCACCACGGAGGATTGAACCCTGGGTCTCCGGTTACAAATCCGCCGAGCTAACGACTGCGCCACGCCAGCCCCATTAGCATGGTGTTCTATGGTATCTTAAATGTACTTAAATGGTTTGACAAAAAAAAATAAGCTGTAAACATAATTTAAAGAAAAAGGAAACACAAATACTTTCTGTGACCGTTTTACTAAATTGTTATGATATGAAATGTAATCAATTTTACGTAAACATGTCAGAATTAGATTTGAAAAGAAGGGTACTCTCAGTGAGCTTATTATTTTAAAAGTTCTATGTTATCAAGGTATGCACATATTGTGTATCCTGTATTTGTTAGTAACTGGTATGAGATTCAATGAGTGACCATTTCAAGAAACAATCGATTATTCTTTGTTTGAATACTAATACTAATTACTTACAAACAATGTATCAGGGTTAACCCAAACCCAATTGAAACCATATTCATACAGTAACGTTTATAACTAATAGTTCTTTTTTGCCATTAACACAGTCGTCATAGGCCATATTATAAACATGTTTCAATATAATATTATCAGTATTTAACAACTTATACCAATACTTAACAGTTTTAACATATCGTGAAATATACAAAGGATAACGTCCCAATCCACCGTAAACAGCAGCTGTACAAGTATTTACTTTAACATTTAAGATTTTAAGTGTATTCATATAACATACACCTTGCCGGCTGTTTGCTTTTTACTTCTATTAAATAATTTTAAAATGTGAATTATACACCTATCTTGCAATTTATATTTCATTTACAAAATAAATATATATTTTAGATGTATTAAACACATATTTAAATAAAGTACTTACATCATACAAACGTTTTGTCATCTGCATTTAATACAAATTAACATATATATAAATATATATTCTTATTCTGTCGAAAATGTAATAACTAATACCCACTGCATGATCATAACAGGAAGGCGTTCTATGACTTGGATTAGAGTCTTTTTTGTTGTTGTTGCAAATCCTCATGGTCAGATGAGCAAATCCAATGGGAAGATCTTTTTTCATGTTTTTAAACCTGTTTAGTTTCAACTAATCCAAAAAAGTCAAGCCTAACCATAATCTGTCGCGTGCCAAAAGAACAGACTGTAATATGTGCCAAAAAAGGTTTTCGCATGACAATAGCCAAGGTGGTCGACAGGGCGCATGCCATCCTTCTGTTACTGTTACATATTGCGGACGTTCGATACCGCGATGTCAAGTTTTAGGATTACGGGTGTGAATCACTATTAACACATAAGTTCTGTGGTATTTTAACTTGCACCGGGGAACGCCGGTGATTCTACCCAGGTGCCCTCCCGTGCACGAAAGTGACCGGAGGGACACCTGGGGTCTTCCTTCACCCATGGAAGTTGAAAAGTTGCCATATGACCTTAGCTGTAGGTGCGACTATAAAAAAATAAAAATAAAAAATTGCACCGGGTATGACTGTCCCTATACGCGGGACCGTGACCCCATCGGGAAACGAACACGGGACCTTTGAGATGAGGGGGAAGTAGGCCAAACAGTCGGTCACCGTAACTAATACATTCCCATCAAAGCCGAGACAGAAGAATTCTGTTACCGCCGATGTATTATTAAATATTAAATGCAAAAACCAACAACACACAAACACACACAAACACACAAACAAACGCGAGAGTGGAAACGTCTTCATTCTAAAAGATTGAGTGCCCTTCTTAACCCAGTTCTAAAGTTAGCCTCTAAGAATCATTGATTGACAATCTCAAGCACCTCATGATCTCTGATGAAGTTGTACAAGTGAGAAAAGTCAACTAAATTACAAATTGGATTTAGACGATCTCGGGGGTATTAGACGTCATATAAGACGACATTCGTTGCTACGACCATTCAATGGTTTCTTACGGTATTCGTGTTTTCTTTTGATTGTATTTGTTTGTTTTGCTTTGTTTGAGTGGTGTTTTACGTCATTTTCATCACGTTTATGATTGTAACAAACGTTATTTTCATATGGATTTTCCTTTTTTTTTATCAATCATTGGATTTATTTTCGGAAAAACATGTACATTGTGTAGTCTTAATACCCAAAATAACAATGAAAATTATGCAGGCTTACCCCAAAAATACATGTAAATTATGCAGGATTACTCCTCAAAAAGCATAGGTATATAATGTAGGACATGTATATTTTATTAGTTACCTAACTGCGTTATAAAGATTTGCGAAACACTGGGAAGTTGATAATATGTACTTATTTTTTTTAAATCCTGCACCTGAAAACGTTCTGTGGCACGAATAACAGTCGGTCTTTTTGGTATACGTCATATTTAGATGCAAATAGTTGGAAGTAAAGTGAATAAAATCGCCAGGTAAGACAAACATTAAAGGAACACAGCAATCTTGATTCTCTTTTTAAACTCGCAGCGTCCCGTTAGTTTTTCTACATAACTTGCATGTGTTCAATAAATAATATTAATTATGAGAATAATATAAAACAAACTGTTTTTGAATATGTATTGTTATTTAAACCTATGGTAGAATAACGAAGAACATTTGAACCTATTTATTTATTATATGCAAGCAGGTTTCAAGTTAAAATAGTACTGGATTAATAACTCGAGACGCACATTTTAATGCTTAATAAAAACTTCTAAATTGCCGCGTGTCCATTAAAAGCTCCTTCCATAAGAATTGCTCCTCCCCAGGTTCTTATAAGAGGGACAAAAACTGACTGCAAATCGTCCCAAAGAACGCCTACAATCTTCTGGCTGTAAGGTCAGTTCAGTGCATATCGCCTTCGCTTCGCACCAGTGAGATACGGTTCGACCACAGGACTGGGAAGTATGCGAGATGGTACGTATACGATGGTAGCAAAATGGGGCAGGTGGGTTTTCTACGGGTTCTCTGGTTGCCTTGCCTCTCACAGCAAGACCACCACCGCCACCATCTGCGTGGTCTGTTAAAAACGCGCATGAAGCTTATTTCACATTACAAGATCCGAGTATTAACTTTCACACCCCATCCAACCCCTTCTCCAGGAAGCAAAAAAAGGGGTTTGGCTGGGGTATGAAATAAAACCGTAATTTCGGCTTAAAAAGTTTGCATAGTGTAAAATTAAAACATTTAATAGGTAATATTAAACATGTTATCGCATTTTTTTCAGTAAAAAATGCTTTTATTGTCGAAATATCCATTATAAAATTCTGCTAACATAAGCTTTTCCATCGCTTAATGGAATTAAGGCGGGACCACGTAATGATCGTTATTTGTACCGTTTAAATTTTTGTTTTTGTTATTTTGTTGTTTTCTCTATTATTATTATTATTATTATTATTATTGCAATTTTGGTACAGACGCTATCGCGGATCAGTAACCAGGAATGCTTTCGACAAAAGTTAAGTTTAACAACTCTTTCCCTGTCTTAAAACTTAATTATTTTTTTTATGAAAATGAATGATGTTTTACGGCACGTCGGCACGTATATATACACGTCTATCGGTCATATTGTGCGCAGATGATGAAAATGAAAAAGGAAATAGTCTGTTATTCAAAAGTTAGGTAAATATACAAATGATAGGTACACTTGTTATATTTGTAGAATAAGCTTATATACGTTTACTCATTGGTTTGGAATTAGTTCAGATGCGCCGAGACGTTTGTTTAGAATACGAGAGAATCAAATCCTGTTTTTCTCTTGTCTATTGTACACACACCAGCAAAGCAAATTCCACCTCTCTAATGAACAACGGAGAGTGTAATTACGATTTGACTGTACAAAGAGCCACCCTGTGGCTATCGCTAAAATTGAATTGCATGAACAAGAGTTTCTGGAATTAGTATTGGTTATGTTGAAGACATAAAGCAAGTGACAGTATAAATCAGTGAACAAAGTCGGAGTTGTCCTAAAACAACGGGTGTTCACACAGATATCATGAATAGTGTTCCTGATGCTATGGTTTCTCTATGGCAAAATTGTTCAACGAGAAAATGAGTTGTTGAGGGTTACAGGTACTGAGGCATATAGTAAGATGAAGGGTTCTTGGGAATTATATATGTGTCAGCTGCAGAAGAAAAATATGCAAAAAAATATAATTGATAATAAATTTTAAAAACAAACACACTGTTCTATTAAAATATACCACTTCATGGTATATTTTAATTTAAATATACGCTATAACGTTTGCTATCTATTCAAATATACACTATAACTTTATGATATCTATTCAAATATACACTGTAACTTTATGTAATCTATTCAAATATACACTGTAACTTTATGTAATCTATTCAAATATACGCTATAACTTTATGTAATCTATTCAAATATACACTATAACTTTATGCTATCTATTCAAAGCTACACTATATCTTTATGTTATCTATTCAAATATACACTATAAATTTATGTTATCATTCAAATATACACTATAGCTTTATGTTATCTATTCAAATATACACTGTAACTTTAAGTAATCTATTCAAATATACACTACAACATTACGTTATCTATTCAAATTTACACTACAACTTTTTGTTATCTATTGAAATATACACTATAACTTTATGTTATCTATTCAAATATACACTATAACGTTATGTTATCTATTCAAATATACACTATAACTTTATGTTATCTATTCAAATATACACTATAACTTTATGTTATCTATTCAAATATACACTATAACTTTATGTTATCTATTCAAATATACACTATAACTTTATGTTATCTATTCAAATATACGCTATAACTTTATGTTATCATTCAAATATACGCTATAACTTTATGTTATCTATTCAAATATACACTATAACTTTATTTTATCTATTCAAATATACACTGTAACTTTATGTTATCAATTCAAATATACACTACAACATTATGTTATCTATACAAATATACACTGTAAATTTATGTTATCTATTCAAATATATTCTATAACGTTATGTTATCTATTCAAATATACGCTATAACTTTATGTTATCTATTCAAATATACACTATAACTTTATGTTATCTATTCAAATATACACTATAATTTTATGTTATCATTCAAATATACGCTACAACTATATGTTATCTATTCAAATATACACTGTAAATTTATGTTATCTATTCAAATATACGCTATAACTTTATGTTATCAATTCAAATATACACTACAACTTTATGTTATCTATTCAAATATACGCTATAAATTTATGTTATCTATTCAAATATACACTATAACTTTATGTTATCTATTCAAATATACGCTATAACTTTATGTTATCTATTCAAATATATGCTATTACTTTATGTTATATATTCAAAGCTACACTATAACTTTATGTTATCTATTCAAATATACACTATAAATTTATGTTATCTTTCAAATATACGCTATAGCTTTATGTTATCTATTCAAATATACACTGTAACTTTATGTTATCTATTCAAATATACACTACAACATTATGTTATCTATTAAAATATACACTACAACTTTATGTTATCTATTGAAATATACACTATAACTTTATGTTATCTATTCAAATATACACTATAACGTTATGTTATCTATTCAAATATACACTATAACTTTATGTTATCTATTCAAATATACACTATAACTTTATGTTATCTATTCAAATATACACTATAACTTTATGTTATCTATTCAAATATACACTATAACGTTATGTTATCTATTCAAATATACACTATAACTTTATGTTATCTATTCAAATATACACTGTAACTTTATGTTATCAATTCAAATATACACTACAACATTATGTTATCTATACAAATATACACTGTAAATTTATGTTATCTATTCAAATATACACTATAACGTTATGTTATCTATTCAAATATACGCCATAACATTATGTTATCTATTCAAATATACACTATAACTTTATGTTATCTATTCAAATATACACTAAAACTTTATGTTATCATTCAAATATACGCTACAACTATATGTTATCTATTCAAATATACACTGTAAATTTATGTTATCTATTCAAATATACGCTATAACTTTATGTTATCAATTCAAATATACACTATAACTTTATGTTATCTATTCAAATATACACTATAACTTTATGTTATCTATTCAAATATACACTATAACTTTATGTTATCATTCAAATATACGCTACAACTATATGTTATCTATTCAAATATACACTGTAAATTTATGTTATCTATTCAAATATACGCTATAACTTCATGTTATCAATTCAAATATACACTATAACTTTATGTTATCTATTCAAATATACGGTATAACTTTATGTTATCTATTCAAATATAGGCTATAACTTTATGTTATCTATTCAAATATACGCTATAACTTTATGTTATCAATTCAAATATACGCTATAACTTTATGTTATCTATTCAAATATACGCTATAACTTTATGTTATCTATTCAAATATACACTATAACTTTATTTTATCTATTCAAATATACGCTATAACTTTATGTTATCTATTCAAATATACACTATAACTTTATGTTATCTATTCAAATACACGCTATAACTTTATGTTATCTATTCAAATATACACTACAACTTTATGTTATCTATTAAAATATACGCTATAGATTTATGTTATCTATTCAAATATACACTATAACTTTATGTTATCTATTCAAATATACACTATAACTTTATGTTATCTATTCAAATATACACTATATCGTTATGTTATCTATTCAAATATACAATATAACTTTATGTTATCTATTCAAATATACACTGTAACTTTATGTTATCAATTCAAATATACACTACAACATTATGTTATCTATCAAATATACACTGTAAATTTATGTTATCTATTCAAATATACACTATAACGTTATGTTATCTATTCAAATATACGCCATAACATTATGTTATCTATTCAAATATACACTATAACTTTATGTTATCTATTCAAATATACACTATAACTTTATGTTATCATTCAAATATACGCTACAACTATATGTTATCTATTCAAATATACACTGTAAATTTATGTTATCTATTCAAATATACGCTATAACTTTATGTTATCAATTCAAATATACACTACAACTTTATGTTATCTATTCAAATATACGCTATAAATTTATGTTATCTATTCAAATATACGCTATAACTTTATGTTATCTATTCAAATATACACTATTACTTTATGTTATATATTCAAACATACGCTATAACTTTATGTTATCTATTCAAATATACACTACAACTTTATGTTATCTATTCAAATATACGCAATAACTTTATGTTATCAATTCAAATATACACTACAACTTTATGTTATCTATTCAAATATACGCTATAACTTTATGTTATCTATTCAAATATACGCTATAACTTTATGTTATCTATTCAAATATACGCTATAAATTTATGTTATCTTTTCAAATATACACTATAACTTTATTTTATCTATTCAAATATACGCTATAACTTTATGTTATCTATTCAAATATACACTATAACTTTATGTTATCTATTCAAATATACACTATAACTTTATGTTATCATTCAAATATACGCTACAACTATATGTTATCTATTCAAATATACACTGTAAATTTATGTTATCTATTCAAATATACGCTATAACTTTATGTTATCAATTCAAATATACACTACAACTTTATGTTATCTATTCAAATATACGCTATAAATTTATGTTATCTATTCAAATATACGCTATAACTTTATGTTATCTATTCAAATATACGCTATTACTTTATGTTATATATTCAAACATACGCTATAACTTTATGTTATCTATTCAAATATACACTACGACTTTATGTTATCTATTCAAATATACGCTATAACTTTATGTTATCAATTCAAATATACACTACAACTTTATGTTATCTATTCAAATATACGCTATAACTTTATGTTATCTATTCAAATATACGCTATAACTTTATGTTATCTATTCAAATATACGCTATAACTTTATGTTATCTATTCAAATATACACTATAACTTTATGTTATCTTTTCAAATATACACTATAACTTTATCTTATCTATTCAAATATACGCTATAACTTTATGTTATCTATTCAAATATACACTATAACTTTATGTTATCTATTCAAATATATGCTATAACTTTATGTTATCTATTCAAATATACACTACAACTTTATGTTATCTATTAAAATATACGCTATAAATTTATGTTATCTATTCAAATATACACTATAACTTTATGTTATCTATTCAAATATACACTATAACTTTATGTTATCTATTCAAATATACACTATAACTTTATATTATCTATTAAAATATACACTATAACTTTATGTTATCTATTCAAATATACACTATAACGTTATGTTATCTATTCAAATATACACTATAACTTTATGTTATCTATTCAAATATACACTGTAACTTTATGTTATCAATTCAAATATACACTATAACATTATGTTATCTATACAAATAGACACTGTAAATGTATGTTATCTATTCAAATATACACTATAACGTTATGTTATCTATTCAAATATACGCCATAACATTATGTTATCTATTCAAATATACACTATAACTTTATGTTATCTATTCAAATATACACTATAACTTAATGTTATCATTCAAATATACGCTACAACTATATGTTATCTATTCAAATATACACTGTAAATTTATGTTATCTATTCAAATATACGCTACAACTTTATGTTATCAATTCAAATATACACTACAACTTTATGTTATCTATTCAAATATACGCTATAACTTTATGTTATCTATTCAAATATACGCTATTACTTTATGTTATATATTCAAATATACGCTATAACTTTATGTTATCTATTCAAATATACACTACAACTTTATGTTATCTATTCAAATATACGCTATAACTTTATGTTATCTATTCAAATATACGCTATAACTTTATGTTATCTATTCAAATATACACTATAACTTTATGTTATCTATTCAAATATACGCTATAACTTAATGTTATCTATTCAAATATACGCTATAACTTTATATTATCTATTTAAATATACGTTATAACTTTATGTTATCTATTCAAATATACACTATAACTTTACGTTATCTATTCAAATATACACTATAACTTTATTTTATCTATTCAAATATACGCTATGACTTTATGTTATCTATTCAAATATACACTATAACTTTATGTTATCTATTCAAATATACGCTATAACTTTATGTTATCTATTCAAATATACACTACAACTTTATGTTATCTATTCAAATATACGCTATAGATTTATGTTATCTATTCAAATATACACTATAACTTTATGTTATCTATTCAAATATACGCTATAACTTTATGTTATCTATTCAAATATACGCTACAACTTTATGTTATCTATTCAAATATACACTATAACTTTATGTTATCTATTCAAATATACGCTACAACTTTATGTTATCTATTCAAATATACACTATAACATTATGTTATCTATTCAAATATACACTATAACTTTATGTTATCTATTCAAATATACACTATAACTATATGTTATCTATTCAAATATACACTGTAACTATATGCTATCTATTGAAATATACGCTATAACTTTATGTTATCTATTCAAATATACGCTATAACTTTATGTTATCTATTCAAATATACGCTATAACTTTATGCTATCTATTCAAATATACACTATAACTTTATGTTATCTTTTCAAATATACACTATAACTTTATGTTACCTATTCAAATAAACACTATAACTTTATGTTATCTATTCAACTATGCACTATAACTTTATGTTACCTATTCAAATATACGCTATAACTTAATGCTGTCTATTCAAATATACGCTATAACTTTATGCTATATATTCAAATATACACTATAACTTTATGCTATATATTCAAATATACACTATAACGTTATGCTATCTATTCAAATATACACTATAACTTTATGTTATCTATTCAAATATACACTATAACTTTATGCTATCTATTCAAATATACACTATAACTTTATGCTATCTATTCAAATATACACTATAACTTTATGCTATCTATTCAAATATACACTATAACTTTATGTTATATATTCAAATATATGCTATAGCTTTATGTTATCTATTCAAATATACACTATAACTTTATGCTATCTATTCAAATATACACTATGCCTATATGTTATCTATTGAAATATACACTATAACTTTATGCTATCTATTCAAATATACACTATAACTTTATGCTATCTGTTCAAATATACACTATAACTTTATGTTATATTTTCAAATATACACTATAAATTTATGTTATCTATTCAAATATACACTATAACTTTATGTTATCTATTCAAATATACACTATAACTTTATGATATCTATTCAAATATACACTATAACTATATGTTATATATTCAAATATACGCTATAACTTTATGTTATCTATTCAAATATACGCTATAACTTTATGTTATCTATTCAAATATACACTATAACTTTATGTTATCTATTCAAATATACGCTATAACTTTATGTTATCTATTCAAATAAACGCTATAACTTTATGTTATCTATTCAAATATACGCTATAACTTTATGTTATCAATTCAAATATACACCACAAATTTATGTTATCTATTCAAATATACGCTATAAATTTATGTTATCTATTCAAATATACACTATAACTTTATGTTATCTATTCAAATATACGCTATAACTTTATGTTATCTATTCAAATATACGCTATTTCTTTATGTTATATATGCAAATATACGCTATAACTTTATGTTATCTATTCAAATATACACTACAACTTTATGTTATCTATTCAAATATACACTATAACTTTATGTTATCTATTCAAATATACGCTATAACTTTATGTTATCTATTCAAATATACACTATAACTTTATGTTATCTATTCAAATATACGCTAAAACTTTATGTTATCTATTCAAATATACGCTACAACTTTATGTTATCTATTCAAATATACGCTATAACTTTATGTTATCTATTCAAATATACGCTATAACTTGATGTTATCTATTCAAATATACACTATAACTTTATGATATCTATTTAAATATAAACTATAACTGTATGTTATCTATTCAAATATACGCTATAACTTTATGCTATCTATTCAAATATACACTATAACTTTATGCTATCTATTGAAATATACACTATAACTTTACGTTATCTATTCAAATAAACACTATAACTTTATGTTATCTATTCAAATATACACTATAACTTTATGCTATCTATTCAAATATACGCTATAACTATATGCTATCTATTGAAATATACGCTATAACTTTATGTTATCTATTCAAATATACGCTATAACTTTATGTTATCTATTCAAATATACGCTATAACTTTATGTTATCTATTCAAATATACGCTATAACTTTATGTTATCTATTGAAATATACACTATAACTTTATGTTATCTATTCAAATATACACTATAACTTTATGCTATCTATTCAAATATACACTATAACTTTATGTTATCTTTTCAAATATACACTATAACTGTATGCTATATATTCAAATATACACTATAACTTTATGCTATATATTCAAATATACACTATAACTTTATGTTATCTATTCAAATATATATTATAACGTTATTCTATGAGTAACAATACTACTTTATTGTTAATATTGATGATAAACATGTCTTAGTGATCAACAAATGTTGTTAGCTCCGTGTTGTCCAGGTATAATGCTTTTGCGTACCCCAGGACAGGACATATTATTGTGCCCTAGGACAGGACATAATACTGTACCCTAGGACAGGACATATTACTGTGCCCTAGGACAGGACATATTACTGTGCCCTAGGTCAGGACATATTACTGTGCCCCAGGACAAGACATATTACTGTGCCCCAGGACAGGACATATTACTGTGCCCTAGGACAGGACATATTACTGTGCCCCAGGACATATTACTGTACCCCAGGACATGACATATTACTTACCCTAGGACAGGACATATTACTGTGCCCTAAGACAGGACATATTACTGCACGCCAGGACAGGACATATAACTGTGCCCCAGGACAGGACATATTACTGTACCCTAGAACAGGGCATATTACAGTGCCCCAGGACAGGACATATTACTGTACCCTAGGACAGGACATATTACAGTGCCCTAGGACAGGACGCATTACAGAGCCCCAGGACAGGACATATTACTTTGCCCTAGGACAGGACATATTGCTGTGCCCCATGACAGGACATATTACAGTACCCCAGGACAGGACATATTACTTTACTGTGCCCCAGGACAGGACATATTACTGTACCCTAGGACAGGACATATTACTGTACCCCAGGACAGGACATATTACTGTGCCCCAGGGCAGGACATATTACTGTGCCCTAGTACAGGACATATTACTGTGCCCTAGGACAGGACATATTACTGTACCCTGGGACATATTACTTTACTGTGCACCAGGACAGGACATATTACTGTACCCTAGGACAGGACATATTACTGTACCCCAGGACAGGACATATTACTGTGCCCCAGGGCAGGATACATTACTGTGCCCCAGTACAGGACATATTACTGTGCCCTAGGACAGGACATATTACTGTACCCTAGGACAGGACATATTACTATGTCCTAGGGCAGGACATATAACTGTGCCCTAGGACAGGACATATTACTGTGCCCCAGGACAGGAAATATTACTGTACCCTAGGACAGGACATATTACTGTGCCCCAGGACAGGACATATTACTTTGCCCTATGGCAGGACATATTACTGTGCCCCAGGACAAGACATATTACTGTGCCCCAGGACAAGACATATTACTGTACCCTAGGACTGAACATATTACTGTGCCCTAGGACAGGACATATTACTGTGCAAAATGCATTTCCTAGATACATAAGGGGCCATTTTAGGCTCATTCATTATGTTTAGGCCCTTTAAAATAAAAACTATAAATATTCGACAATTTTTAAGTGAGACCCCTATACACCCACGAAAATACTCATGTATCCCTTTTAAATTAACTTCACTAAAACATTGCAAATCATATTGAAGGACAAAAATCCCCCTTGGTGACCTCAGTTTTCATTTCGAAGGAATGACGTCTTTATTACAAATGGAGGCGTGTGATTTATACTCGCTTATTGACTGTTCGTAGTTGTTTATTCAATGTATTAATATGTTTTTCAATGACCAAATGTAATGATCAGGCTTATTTGTTTCTGTAGTGCTGATGGTATTTGAACAATATATACTCCTGTATTCTATACATGAGGACGGGTGAGAGGCATACTGCAAATGTCTCGCCTTTTTAGAGGGGGAACATACCTTCCAGATCGTTTGCACGTTAATTTAAGTGTATATGTATAGCAGTGTTGGAGGGTTATGCTAGTGTTTACATAATATAAACAAAATAACCCCACATAATACGAATTTAACATTAAAACATTACAAGAACTGACCCGTCAAATAATGGCAAAATTACACTACAAAATCATTTATCAAAACTCTATCCAGGTGGTCAGTCCATATGAAAATGTATATGTGCCTATTCAAAGAGTAGCTTTATTCGCGGGTTCTTAAAATACCCGTGATTGAATATGCGTAAAATGAGTTCGTAACTCTTAATTCAACGCTTCAGCTTTTGAACTGGCTGGTTATAGCCATTTATATTGTGTCTATAGAGATTCTCAAAATATGTAATTTATATACGTACCTCGTCGTCAGTAGGTTTAGAAACGGTGAACATCTGTCTAAAATGTGACGGTTGATGGCGGGAGAGGGACTTTAAACAATAACCACAATCTAAGGAAAACATTATGTTATATTTACCATCGTAATGCGTTCGGTGTCGTTCTCTCAGTCTCTCCAAGTACATTGGATCTTCGTGACAGAAGAAACGAAGCGTGTTCTCGTACGGACATGGCATACCTTAAACAACAAACAACGTTTGAGAAAACCCTTTAACTCGTCATATCTTCTTTGTATTTCATCCAATTTGAATTACTTCAACCTTTTCAAAGTCTCTCGATAATACAGCGTGTCTGAATATATGCCTGTATTCCTTTTATGCAAATCTTTGCTCTGGAATATAGGCGACTCGACAGGTTTTTGTTGTTAAGCCATAACGACTAATTCATAGTGGGTAGTGCTATATATTTATCAATAAAAGTGTACGTTGGCCATATTAGCATCATATGAATTAATATTAATGACTTGTACAACAACAACTAGCTGAGTCGTCGAGAGTTTTAAACCAAGCTGTTTCATTAACAATAATTAAATCGGCCAGATCATGTGACCTAGATTAGTGCATAAACACAAATTGAAGCACATTATGATCGATTAATTCGTAGATGGACTGCTACCCATAATTACAAGTAGTTTTTAAAAGAAACTCGGCAACCATGTTATATGGCACATACATACTGCTAATACTAATGTTATTAGGTCTGTGTATATGGTCACTTAATAATAAACGAGCAATACGTCAGCATGTGGTAACTCACACTCAAAAACTGTAATGTTCATCCATACCCTCTGTAGCGTATGTATTGGTACATGTACATCTACGGCACTTACATTAGTGGTATACCCTCTGTAGTGTATGTATTGGTACATGTACATCTACGGCACTTACATTAGTGGTATACCCTCTGTAGTGTATGTATTGGTACATGTACATCTACGGCACTTACATTAGTGGTATACCCTCTGTAGTGTATGTATTGGTACATGTACATCTACGGCACTTACATTAGTGGTATACCCTCTGTAGTGTATGTATTGGTACATGTACATCTACGGCACTTACATTAGTGGTATACCCTCTGTAGTGTATGTATTGGTACATGTACATCTACGGCACTTACATTAGTGGTATACCCTCTGTAGTGTATGTATTGGTACATGTACATCTACGGCACTTACATTAGTTGTATACCCTCTGTAGTGTATGTATTGGTACATGTACATCTACGGCACTTACATTAGTGGTATACCCTCTGTAGTGTATGTATTGGTACATGTACGTCTACGGCACTTACATTAGTGGTATACCCTCTGTAGTGTATGTATTGGTACATGCACGTCTACGGCACATACATTAGTTGTATACCCTCTGTAGTGTATGTATTGGTACATGTACATCTACGGCACTTACATTAGTGGTATACCCTCTGTAGTGTATGTATTGGTACATGTACATCTACGGCACTTACATTAGTGGTATACCCTCTGTAGTGTATGTATTGGTACATGCACGTCTACGGCACTTACATTAGTTGTATACCCTCTGTAGTGTATGTATTGGTACATGTACATCTACGGCACTTACATTAGTTGTATACCCTCTGTAGTGTATGTATTGGTACATGTACATCTACGGCACTTACATTAGTGGTATACCCTCTGTAGTGTATGTATTGGTACATGCACGTCTACGGCACTTACATTAGTGGTATACCCTCTGTAGTGTATGTATTGGTACATGCACGTTTACGGCACTTACATTAGTGGTATATCCTCTGTAGTGTATGTATTGGTACATGTACATCTACGGCACTTACATTAGTGGTATACCCTCTGTAGTGTATGTATTGGTACATGTACATCTACGGCACTTACAATAGTGGTATACCCTCTGTAGCGTATGTATTGGTACATGTACATCTACGGCACTTACATTAGTGGTATACCCTCTGCAGTGTATGTATTGGTACATGTACATCTACGGCACTTACATTAGTGGTATACCCTCTGTAGTGTATGTATTGGTAAGTCAACGTCAAATTGGGTAGTACCATACCCTCTATAACGTATGTATTGGTAAGTCTTCGTCAGTTAGATTATTACCATACCCTTTGTTGTGTATGTATTGGTAAGTCTTCGTCAGTTAGAATATTACCATCCCTGTGTTGTGTATATATTGGTACGTCTTCGTCAGTAAGATTATTACCATACCCTCTGTAGTGTATGTATGGGTTAATCTTCGTCAATTAGATTATTACCATACCGTCTATAGTGTTTGTATTGGTAAGTCTACCTAAATTAGATTATTACCATACCCTCTGTAGTATATGCATTGGTAAGTCTACGTTAATTAGATTATTACCATACCCTCTGTAGTGTTTGTATTGGTAAGTCTTCGTCAATTAGATGATTACCATACCCTCTGTAGTGTATGTATTGGTAAGTCTTCGTCAGTTAGATAATTATCATACTCTTTGTAGTGTATGTATTGGTAAGTCTTCGTCAGTTAGATTATTACCATACCCTCTGTAGTGTATGTATTGGTAAGTGTCATACTAATGTAGTGTATGCAAATGGAAGGTCTACGTCAGCTAGATTATTACCATACACTTTGTTGTGTATGTATTGGTAAGTCTTCGTCAATTAGATTATTGTCATACCCTCTGTAGTGTATGTATTGGTAAGTGTCATACTCATGTAGTGTATGCAAATGGAAGGTCTACGTCAACTAGATTATTTCCATACACTTTGTTGTCTATGTATTGGTAAGTCTTCGTCAATTAGATTATTACCATACCCTCTGTAGTGTATGTATCGGGGATAAGTCTACGTCAGTTAGATTATTAACATACCCTATGTAGTGTTTGTATTGGTAAGTCTTCGTCAATTATATTATTACCATACCCTCTGTAGTGTTTGTCTTGGTGAGTCTTCGTCAATTAGATTATTACCATACCCTCTGTAGTGTTTGTATTGGTAAGTGTACGTCAATTTGATTATTACCAAACCCTTTGTTGTGTTTGTATTGGTAAGTCTTCGTCAATTAGATCATTACCATACCCTTTGTAGTGTATGTATGGGTAAGTATACACGTCAATTAGATTATTACTATACCCTCTGTAGCGTATGTATTGGTAAGTCTACGTCAATTAGATTATAACCATACCCTCTGTAGTGTGTGTATTGGTAAGTGTACGTCAAACAGAGTAGTGTCATACGCATGTAGTATAGGCATATGGAAGGTCTACGTCAACTAGGTTGTTACCATACCCTTTGTTGCGTATGTATTGGTAAGTCTTCGTCAGTTAGATTATTACCATGCCCTCTGTAGTGTACGTATTTGGAAGGTATATGCCAGTTAGATGAGTACAATCATACTACCCTCAAATTACAACTCCCTTCTATTTCAATGAAAACACAATTATGATTTTCAAATAATCAGCGAACAACTGTTCACGGAAACGCGATCTTATTCAATTTATCACTTTGGAATGCGAATTACTGATGAGATTTTTGTTTATCAAAGTTCATTGATGAAATGCAACACTTAAAATAGAATAGTATGTATTTTTATTTGTAGATATAATATAGCGCACGCGAGACACGACATGGCATTCATCTCTCATTAAAGGGTGTACATCAGGCTTATTCTGGGAGAATCGTAAAATCAAAAAATGTTCTAATTTATGATGAAAAATGTCATATCCTTCAAAATCGGTTGCCAGCACCGTGTTGTATAGATCTAAAATTGCAGTTCACTATATATTTGTAATGCTTAAATAAACCCTGGTGTGTCACCTGCGATAGATTTTATTACTGTGCAAAAGGACGTTCCTTGTCACGGGTCACGTTTAGGATCACTCATTATGTGTTGTCACTAACCATATATAATCATTTGCCAATGTATGTCTAACCAGAGACAACCTTGGAAAAGCCTGATTGAAATCTTTTATAATAGCTTATACATCTTTTATACGTTTTCTTTTCTAGTTTACAGTGTAATTTCAGAACAATCAAAGAACGATTCATTTTAGACCCATTCTGGAGACAAGCCCCATTAAGCCTGAAAACAATCTGGAGGAAGCCTCTTTCAAATAGAAAACTGCGAGACAATCAATATATATTCTCAAATGAAGACAAGGCCACCGCCATGGTCTGTCTCGCCTTCTGAGGTCATTCACAGCGAGAGTTTCTTTTGTTGGGGTCGTAATGGTGTATATATCTATCTTTAAATTTTTGTTAGGTGGAACTTGGGTGGGTTGGGGTGGTAGTGGTGGGGGAAGGGTGGATGTTCATACAAAGTATCAAAGCAATACCATTGACGGTATTGGAGATATATACCTTCCAATAAACGTTAACCAAAAACTTTAACCAAGACTAAGTTCTCTTGTCTTTAAAGTCAAGGTCAATGTCATTGGTGGGATGGGGCTTAGTGAATGTGTGAGGAGCTACCCCAGTGAATGTTCATACAAAGTTTCAAAACAATACCTTTGACGGTATTAGAGATATATACCTTCCAAAAAAATAAAAAGTTTAACCAATTAAATTTTACTAAGTTCTGTTGTCTTTAAAGTTAACGTCAAGGTCATTGGTGGGGTGGGGCTTAGTGAAAGTGTAAGGGGTTACCCCAGTGAATGTTCATACAAAGTTTCAAAGCAATACCTTTGACGGTATTGGAGATATATCCCTTCCAAAATATTTTAACCAAACACTTTAACCAATAAAATTTGAGTAAGTTCTGTTGTCTTTAAAGTCAAGGTCATTGGTGGGGTGGGGCTTAGTGAAAGTGTAAGGGGTTACCCCAGTGAATGTTCATACACAGTTTCAAAGCAATACCTTTGACGGTATTGGAGAAATATACCTTTCAAAAAACTTTAACCAAAAACGTTAACCAATAAAATTTGACTAAGTTCTGTTGTCTTTAAATTCAAGGTCAAGGTCACTGGTGGGGTGGGGCTTAGTGAATGTGTAAGGGTTTACCCCAGTGAATGTTCACACAAAGTTTCAAAGCAGTACCTTTGACGGTATTGGAGAAATATACCTTTCAAAAAACTTTAACCAAAAACGTTAACCAATAAAATTTGACTAAGTTCTGTTGTCTTTAAATTCAAGGTCAAGGTCACTGGTGGTGTGGGACTTAGTGAAGGTGTAAGGGGTTACTCCAGTGAACGTTCATACAAAGTTTCAAAGCAATACCTTTGACGGTATTGGAGATATATATCTTCCAAAAAACTTTAACCAAGTGTTGACGTCGCCGTCGCCGTCGCCGCCGAAAAAGTGATACTTATGTCTCGCTTTTCCTTCGAAAAGGCGAGACAATAATGGGGTGTAAATGTCTTCATCTGTTTAGGTAGCTTAAAGCACGTTGCCAATTTTAAGTCAAGCCCATAGATGTTGTTGAAAAAAGTATTGTTTCCATATTATTTGTTTTACTTGTCTTGACTTTTCTCTACATTTCAATATAATAAAACAATTCACTATCTAGCTGTGTTTCAGTCAGTGGTTAAAACATTCAACACAAGATACATTCAGGAATATTGACGCAAGACAAATACATTTATAAACACACACGATAAATAATATATATACATACGATAAATAGACATATATACACGATAAATACACATATGTCGACATAAGACAAATAAAAATGTATCGACACCGGATAAATACGCATATGTCGATGCAAGATAAATAAATCAACATTCACGTCGACACAGGAAATAAACAAAACATCCAATTTACACAAAGATAAAGAAAAGATCGCCTGCCAATATATTTCGGCACAAGATAAATAACCAAAATCACAACACATAATACTCAGACTAGTATATATCGAGATTCGTCTTCGACAAGATAAATAAACAAATTACGACCTTCATAGATACATATCGAAACAAGAATCACCTTCATATTATATCGAAACAAGAATCATCTTTAGATGTATCAACACAAGTTAAATACGCATATCGACACAATATAAATATGCATATCGACACAATATCAATATACATATTTTGACAAAAGAATCACCTTTAAATATATATCGACACAAGATAAATACACATATATAGAAAAAAATACTCTTATTTATATATATCGACACAAGATAAATATGCATATCGACAAAAGATAAATACGCAATGCCACACAATATATATACATATATTGACAAAAGAATCACCTTTAAACATATATCAAGACAAGATATATACAAATATATCGACATAAGAATCACCGTTAGATATAAATCAACACCAGACAAATATTTTAACAAAAGTATCACCTTCAGAAGGGCTTCCGGTTTTGTTGAACATTGATCTAGGAAACCCAGCATTTTGCTGAAATCTTGAATCTGGCAAAAATAAAAAGTAAGTTAGATACAATATGTAGACAACAAACGTTCTATGAATCTAGTCCAAGACAGAAACATATTCAACGTTTTCTACTACATCCATATTAAAATCTCATTTTTATTACATTTCTATGGGTGAAAGATTAGGATTTCTCAGTGAAAGAATATTCATAATCGCTAAATATTAATAACTAACTCTGAACACTTTAACTAACATTGACGTTGAGTCATGGCGTCAATAAAACTGATTTAAATGCAATAAATAGATTAATTAACTGCTACGTTCAATTATGGGGAAATCCTTCACTCGATGGTAGGCGTGTTTTGTGTTTTCATTCGTCTCGTGAAGGATTTCTTTATACTCGACCCAGCCGGTAAATAATTTGTATATAGTCGTGTATTATATTATCACTATTTGCAGTTCAATTAGATCCGTGGCCGGGATAGTAAAGACGTTCCATCTGAACCTGTCTCGCCTCTCACCGCTGTTGGTTCGAATTCCATCGGGAGCTCGACTGGTCAAGTGAGAAAGTGTCGAATCTTACGGATGGCGGGAGGTATACAGTACTGGTTCTACCCAGGAAATGTGGGGTGGTCTGCATCTACCACAAAAAAAATACCCTATATGTGGCCTAACATGTGCTAAAAAAGACGAAAAAGACCAATCAAACAAACAAACGTTCAATTAGAAACAATAATCTCGAGCGATTCCAAATGAACTCCGTAAGTGTGATATAATACCCAAATGTTCATTGTAAACAAAGTTTTATTTCTAAGGAGTATGGCCCCTCAGGTTTAATATCATTTACCTTGCATTTAAAGAAGGTAAAATGTAGAAATAAAAAAACCTGTCTATTTTGACACGAAACTTCCAGTTTAATATGTTAACACTTTTATCTAAACAGTGCTATAATTGAATAATAAATACAAACTTGATAACATATATAGTGTCAGTGATCAATACTCAGCTTATTGCAAAATCATGTGTGTATTGATTAATGCATATAGTTATAAAGTTTGTATTTATTATTCAAGGTTAGCACTGTCTGGATAAAGGTGTAAATATATAAAACTGGAAGTCTCATGGACACATATCCAGGATTATCCGAGTTTTAATTTTTATTTTTAAATGCAATATAAATGGGATTATACCTAAGGTGACATAACACATTACATATGAACTGTATCGTTCTATTGTATTGACATAACACATTACATATGAACTGTATCGTTCTATTGTATTGACATAACACATTATATATGAACTGTATCGTCCTATTTTATAAACAGTAAACAATAATACCATACTCCCAAAAGGAAGAACAAGCTTTATTAGTAATAATAATTTATATATATCATATGCACTCACTGTTTTCGTACGTAACTTCGCGTGGTTCCTGTTTAATTGATACAGATGGAGGTGTTATTGGTGTAAACGGTGACGTCATGTATCCATGGTTGCGCGTGAATGACGTATCTGTTTCGTATGGCCGGTCATGCATGTCGTGTTTGAAATAATGCTGATACGACATGGACATAAAACGGGAATAATTACTCTGTATTTCTGTATTCGTGCAATTGCGTTCACTTTCAATACTTCGTCTAAATCTGAAAATCAATTAAAAATAAAATTGAAACCGAGAGTAGAATAAATACTGAAAGGGACCCTTGGAAGCGAAAACACAAACAAGAGATAAACATAGCAGATTCGGTCTCATTTAGTCTGTTCATGAGAGGTAATATAAAATGTAACACCTCTCACGCCTCCTAGCACCGGCTTAAGCGATATTCTACTTTAAAGCCACAAAGATTGGGCTTGATGATCCCAAACGACCAGTACACTTTTGCAGATAAAAGAAAAGTGAATAAAATTAAATTGAACATCCCAAGGGACCAGGGCACTTTTGCATATAAAAGAAAAGTGAATACAATTGAATTCAACAGTAAATTACAATATTTGTTTATTTTATGTTACGCGTGCGTGCATGTCTTTTTGCAATAAGCAACAGTAAAAAAAAAGAGTCATAAAAGCGAACCAAAACTAACAACTAACCTGAGGTCATGTCCCTGATACGGTATGCTTATATGGTTACCATGACTCCCATGGTTTAGGAGACTATTGGAGACGTTGTCATCTCGGGTCTCCCCCGGGGATGAACATCCCTTGCCTGTACTCGAAGCTGAAGACATCGAGTCGCTGGACGGTGAGGTGGAACCGTTGCTGCCTTGACCCTCAACGTTGCAAAAGCCGCGTTCTAAATATGGAAATTTAACTCCCATTGGTTTAGCAAGCTCACGTGGTTTGCAGCAATTTGTGGAGGTCTTTGGTTCCAGTTTGACTTTTGAGTATGGGCCAACTGGAATAGAAAATAGAAATGTAAAGTTTTTTTTAGCACGTTTACAACAAGACTATTGACCACTTGTCAAATAATTATTCAAAAGCAACTATTTTATTAAATATATAAGTATACACCTTGCAACAATATTTTTTATGTTGTATGACTCTTGCGGTCTATACGATTATTTTATGGGTATCCGGTGTCCGTGAATCAGGAATTCCAAAACTAGGTATAAATATCTGCCGAGGTTCGGATTAAAGTAGGGTTACCGAGTGTTGGATTTTCCTATCTGAACCGCATCCCTCGGAAAAAAAAGAATACCGTCGGATAAATACGACTTAAACACGGATCGCGCGTCAGTAGAATTATTTGCTAGGTGAGCATGTAACGTCTTTGTTGAAGACACGTGCATGTATTTTCCAGACACACGCCAATCTTGACTTTTCTAAAACTCACGTCGTCCCGTTAGTTAACTGTTGTTAAGCAAAACTTGCATTTGTTCAATCATTAATATTAATTAAGTATCAGGACAGTAAACCTGAAATTGTTTTTGCATATTTTTCACTTGATAATTTTGCACCAATAATATATTTAAACTTATGATAGAATGACACGAAAAATGATAAATCAACATTTTATTTGATTATATGCAAGCAGGTTTAAAGTCAAAATGATACTGGATAAATAAATCCAGACGCTAATTGCAATGCTTGATAAACCTGTCAAGATTGCCGTGTGTCCCTTTAAATGTGGCGTTCAATGAAGTAATCGCTATTTAAACGTTGTTTGTTTTTTGTTTAATTGTAACGCAGCAGTATATTTCGATATATCAAGTCTAGTTTTAACGAGAACGATGAATCTAACTACCAAGAAAAAAATATAACAAACATGTATTTGAATTTTCAAGCCCAATAGAGTATGTTTTTAAATTGCAAACCAGCCCAAAATATCGATGAGATGTAGAGCAAAATAGATACACTTATGACGAATAAGGATACGACAATATTAGGATCAGAGACACAAATGATAGGATAGAAAAGCTTCCTAAAACATTTGTTTGAGAGAAAGAAGCTTCATGCCGGCCTTCAAGTCATGCACATTGCACATACAAACTGAAACTGTGCAACACTGCGTATAGAAACATTGTGGCGAAATTTTGAAACGGGGAATGGGCAATCGTGCTTTATATAACTTGAACATCCATGGAAATGTGGGTATATAACTTAAACCCCAGCGTTAAGCTAAGATTCCATATACGCGGTATGCGGTATGCGAATGCGAATGCGACAAAAATGGAAATCATGTAGGCGCACGATCTTGAAGCTCAGATTCCATATATTTATTTGTACGCATTCGCACCGATCGCTCCATGGAGCGATCAAGTTTGCCGTGTACTCAGCCGCATGACAAATCGCATTCGCAGCCGGACATATGGAATCAAGATCGTGCGTCTACAAGATTTCCATTTTTTGTCGCATTCGCATGCCGCATACCGCGTATATGGAATCTTAGCTTTAGATAGATCCTACCGTCATCATGTATTAGTATTTCGTCTGGTTTCAGCACTCTGACCAATCACTGATCTTATATTTACAGGTACAGCTATTAATAGATGCACCAAATTCAAAATTTGACAGTTAGGAATAAAAGTTTTGTTCTAGAAAGTATGGAAAATAAATACATTATATAATTATTTTTATATATCTGTATAGAGTAATGTTTAATGTATCTACAGGCCAAATTTTATGGTTTAAAAATGCTTTATTATTTAGAAATTTGTGATTAAACACAATTTTGGGTTTTTTATACTCAACCCTGGCCTTTAATTATATGAAGGCATTATACCATCACAAGTCGCAAATACTAACAGATATTCTGAATTTCAGGAATATATAGTTATTTTTTATCAAAAATTATTAATCTAAAACGAAAAAGCTCAACCCACCTGTGTAATAAGAAGAACATACATATGAACAAGAAAATAACAGACCAATATCTACTTTCAAAGAAAATGCTTATCGAATAGCATGTGCATTATCGCGAACACAAAATTGGAATGAAATAGAAAAACACTGCATTGATAAACACCGAAATAATGCAAATATATGTATGGTGCACCAGTAGCCTTGTAGGTGAATTTGGTTACAAAATCATAGTAATAGCTTGGGAAATGCATCAAAGTTGTTCTAGGATATATTGTCAGGGTGGCGAAACCACGGGAATTTTTGATCGGTTTCATGGCATAAAGTTGTTAACAAAGCGCTCGGTTCATGTAAATGTTCACTTCATAACTTTCCCCCCAATTTTAGTCAACTGAAGTTTACATACTCCTCCAAAGTGAGCTCTTTTCTCCGCCGCAAAATATAGATTTAGCCTTCCCAAAGTATTGTAAACGAAAGAAATCTATGCCCGTGTAAATTTTGGGAGGGTAAATCTCAGAAAGTACGTTATGAACCATAATGCCGTGGAGGACAGAACTCACATTGTAAGGGTATTTGCCCTTTATTTGAACAAAATTCGCTAAATATACTGAAGCGAAAAAGAAACGCAACTCCGGAATTTCCGCTGTATATTGTATATACTGCACATTTAATTCCACATACTATTCACACAACTGTGATGTTGTAGTTGTTTTAATCACATTTCACTTTGTAACAAGAAATTCATTAATGTTGAAGTTCCTCTTTGAAAATTTGAGCCATTTCAGTACTGTATTTAACGTAAAGTTTGCAAAATTGTGCATTCTAAGTTTGCTCACATGCTTGAGCCAAACGCATACTCTGTCAATAATGAAACTATGAAGTAATACTATTGTCTGTGTTATGTGTTGTTTTAGTCTTTTTTCCCGAAAGAAAAGGTCTTACCTAGCCAAGTACCATTCGATTAACAGCAACATATTGTACATGCAATATATAGCGGAAATTCCCGAGTTGCGTTTTTTTTTCGTTTCAGTATATTAAGAAAGTTATGAAGAAAAGTGCTTTGTTTACATGTTTTGCCATGAAACCGATCAACAAGTCACGTGGTTTCGCCACCTTGATTGTGTTCATCAGAGAAAAATAAGTATTATAAAGAAAAGAACTAAACACGCCAGTTAAAGAAAATGAACCCAGAAGACGTCTAGACTAGACAAAAAGGGATACATCTTCAGATCAGACTTGTTACGATGATATGAAAGGAAATATCTAACTGGAAAGCATTGCGTTAGAAGAAGTTGTTACATTATTAACATATTTCTTTTAAAATGATGAATTGTAAAATAAGCAAATACTTTATATATAGCGGGGTATTAATTATAATGATTGGTATACCGAATTTGTCGTCTGCTGTTTAGTTACAATTAGTATTATTTTTAATTAGGCCATCCGCAAAATAACTAGCAATTTACCATTTTTTTCCAAAATAACACAGCAAAATGATTTTTTTTTTGTGATTAGCAATGAAATAGTGAATTTGAGCAGTGAAATAAAAGTGGTATTTCATACGTGTAAAATATAGTTTTATTTTTTCCCTACCGGAAACATTTTTTCTATGTCAAAAACATACTTTTCAGAAAGTGTTAAATTATGTCATTTACTTAGAAATGGTCTTACTTAAAATGACTTTTAAAAAACCGGTTAAGTATTTTTGGCATAGTTGTCATTTAAAGTACATGTACTAGTATGTTTTTTCCCAAAAACAACAACAACAATAACAACCTCATCCCAATAAAACGGGACAGTGTAGATAAAGATATTGCCGCCAGGCTATTTTCTCTAACAAACAAAGCAGCATTAATAGGTATAACACAAATAATAACGTACATATGAATAAAAAAAAAAGCCACAACGCAAGTACTCAATGACTTAGTCGAAGCCAGAGCATCAAGAGAACAAAACCGTTAAGGGTATGACATGACAAGATTTAAGACAAATATCAAAACTTTGAGGATTTAGATAGATTTCATCTTAGGGTCTACAATCTGTCCGGTCATCGCACAATCAAAGAGGAAAGCATACGTAGTGGAGAACTGTAAATGGCCAACCACTAAACGTGTAGTGCATTGCAAAATGATAGGGCCATAACATCGTTTGATAAACATTGTAACACGTTTAATAAAGACTGTATGAAAGTGATTATGACCAAGGATCTTACGAAGTTTGTAAATCACATCACCATAGAAGTCAGATTGTGACAGTTCGTGTCAGTTGTCTCACTTCGAGATGAAATCAAATCTGAAATAAACTACAAAACAACGTATATCCTCTGTTTATTTCTTAAATGATGTCACCGAACGCATGTTGACTGACGCTGTGAGGTGGGCGAGATAGAGTGCGTACGTATGCATTGTATTGCTTAATAAATCTCGTATAGATCATATTCTACAGTGACGTATCTCGCATTAGTTTGTTGTTGATAATCCATTGTAAACGTATGTTACTCTCTTTTGTAGATAGTTGCGAAATGGATAGTTTGCTGAAACTAATATAAATAATTCCTTTTAGATGTATGATTAAAGAGTGTGTCTCAAGTTTACGGTGTTATTGAATACGTCAATGGCGAATCACAATCTGTATAAAACCGCAAAGCGAAGCAAAGCGGTTTTATACTAAATGTATAATATGTCACCGACACGTAATAACTGATCCTAATTCAACAACGGACAAAACGTTACAAAAAAATGTTTACAAAACAAGAGATGTACTGTATTGCATCTGCGATTCAATATTTATGCTGTTTCAGACTGTTCGTTTGATGCGCATTAATACGAGTGTATGGTTTGCTATGAGAGTCAAGGGGTAACACACCCATTGATGTTTGCATTGAGTTGTGTGATAATTAAAAGTTAAATGTCTTGTTGTCATTCATAGCTAGGCCTAATTTTAAAAAAAAAGAATAACGCATTCTCATCACAAATGGCATATATGCTGCCAAAACATCAACAGAAAAGTGGGGTCATGTATCTTCTAAGAAAGAACTTGTCTCATGAATGATTGCTCCCTTTAAAAACACTGAGATGCCAAAATATTGTAGTCATACACTTATTTCCATATAAGCAAACACAAAACTCACACTGTTAACATGACACTATTTGAAAAATGTAAAAACAGTAGGTCAATTGAATTGAATGTTGTTTAACGGCTCATCAACACAGTATAGGTTATTTAGAGCCGCCCCAGAGAGAGGGGAAGGATACATAGGAATCCGGGAACCTGCCCTACTCTTATTATCGAATAGATTCCTATGGATCTTTAACGTGCTCGGGGGATAGACCGATACACGGGACCGCCCGGTTTACGTCCCCATCCGACGGACGGGACTAAGGAGAAGTGTCTTGCCCAAGAACACACCGACGGAAACCAAAAATGGTACTTTAAATTAGTGAAAATGAGTAAAAAAGAAACGAGAATTATTTACTAGCCGCCATTACACCAGACCGACACTTCCTGTGATGCAATGGGTGTGCTACACCTCAAAACGCTAACAATGTTTATGCGTAGCCAAATCACGTTACGTTTAACTAAATCAACAAAAACTACATCAACAAATGAAATGATTCCAACTGAGTGCAATGTATATGGTTAGCCATCCGGGTCAAAACGCTAACAATATTACTCGTAACCAAATCAAATTACGCATTACTTCATCAACCAATATGAAACGCGTAACCAAACAATGTAACGCGTAACCAACATTATGAATAAAGAAATCATTTTAAAATTAAATAAAAATGCGTAATGTTTTTGCCAAGTTAGATTATGTTTCAGTTATATTTATTTTTACTTTATACAAGCCTTACACAATTCTTCTGTCACGTGTTCAATTTGTAAGCAATGCAAGAAAGAACGTTAAACAAGCCATAAAATACTGGCTCAAAAATGTAATGTAAAAAAAATAATATTAAAAGTGCAACGTTATTCTTGCAAATGAGACACCATGTTTAAATATCCCATAGTGTTTATATACCTAACGAACGGCAAACGTTTTTCGTATGAAACTTAAGACATTTATGACACCGTGATGTGTCGTCCATTTTAGGCACTCCCGTCTTTATTTTACAAGTCCATAGAAAGATGTTAATTTCAACCTGTCAATCACGCGATAATTACTGTATGTTTTGTGCACGAGATATTAGCGCGCGTGACACGTATGACAGATTGCTCTGAAACCGAATACGTTATTTGATAAAGACGTTATGAGACTGACCGAGCCTTCAAGTCATTTCAGGCGATTTGCTCGTTCATCAGATGTTTATGACGTTATTTGTATTACAAAACAGGAGAAAAAATGCCTTTTTTGATAAGGACATTCTCACAGAAAATGGACTGACAGAGATGATAGACAAACGGGATAAAGGAATGACAGGCACAAACCAAGAAATATTTGTGTATAAAACAAGCGATTAAAGGCTGAATTTAATCATGTTCTTATAGAATACAATAAAAGCAATAACAACGGATTAACAAACAGACAGGCATCGAATAGAAATGTTTATCACATAACGTCACTTGTTAGCAGTGTCGAACACCCATTTACTATTCTATTATATGACACACGTGTAATACAACCTGGAACGATTTTGATTGGTTGAGTTAAACCTGTAACAATACGCAAGTGTATTAACTGAAACTATTTTATTTATTACAAATTCACCCAGATCTGTCATAAACATTATTTGTGACAGCTTATAAAAATAATGCACGTTATACAAAATATTGTTGTTGGTTTGTTAAAAAGTTGGCGTAAACTGCTATTTTGTAAAGAGGTAAAACACGAACTCTTTTATACGCAACGTTATGTGTGAGACGCGACGTAATGACGTCACATATTTTATGACGTTTTGGCGCTAAAGTGTGTCTGACGTCGTGACGGTTCTATGTCCATCTGAATTAATTTTTACTAATTTGATTGCAATGTTATGTGATAAAAAGGATCTTAAAATCGTTCCCATTCCATATAAGATTTATGAAACTCTTTATGAATTATTTTTAATTTTAACTCGCCAAAAGGCTCGTTAAAATTAAAATAATTCATAACTCGTTTCATAAATCTTATATGAAATGGGAACTCGTTTAAGATCCTCTATATATTGATAGATATACTATAGTATTTAATTTCGTGTCGAAATTAAAAATAATTTCCATTGAAAAATGTTTGTTTAAGTGTATGTTTTTTTTTATTTAAACTTCTCTTGCAACCTATACTTATATATATTACAGAAAGCACGAAACAGTTTGGCAGATACTGCAGAAAACCACACCTTCAACGAAGCACGTGGAAGTATAACCAGATGCGAGTACAGTTTGCCAATATTCAATGTTAATGAGCAGATTTACAGAAACTAAAAGGCGTCTGGACGATTCGGAATCGCCATTTCATTCATATTTCTGTGCACCTGTTCACAAGTTAATGTAAATATGCCCAAAACGCCACGCGTCATTAATCAAATTAACTTAAACTGGAATTCTTCTTGAAATAACAAGAAATACAAAGGACTGCATTAAACCGTCATAATCAAAATGATGAAACAATGAAATATGTCCCCTTTTGACCCGAATCTGATACTGGAGCAATATAAAAAAGATTGTTAATCAAAGCCTCAATTTGTGTAATGTTTTTGGGAGAAGCTTGCATTGTTCACTACTTCAGTGTTTATTAGTTATTATAGTTGTATTGGGCAATATGCACGAGTTCTTCCGCGTATTAATATTGCGCGACTATAAACGGATTACAACTAGCAGTTAATTTGCTCTTTGTTTGTGGTACACATTGGCGTAGCTCTGCATAGGCCCTGTAGGCCCGGGCCTACGCCTAATTTTCAGAAATAGAAAAATTCAAAATTCAAAAAATGCAATAAAAATCGTGGTGGGGTGGGGAGAGGGGTGGGGGGGCTGTATAGGCGGCGTAGTAACCAGAAAATATTATTTTCATATATATTTGTTTAGTTATCGTTGCCCTTCTTCTTAAAGTCTAAAATATACGTCAACACGCACCTAATGCATTCTAAAATTTAAAAAAATGGGGGAGGGGGTGGGTGGGTATGTCCCCGGACCCCCTCTAGCATAACAATTTTAACTGCGGGCCTATGCCGTCAAAAAGGCCAAGCTACGCCCCTGGTACAGTGCGTATCTACGGTGCCATTGCGTTTGGGTGCTGTGATTTCTATAGGACCATTTTTCTCATTTTCATATGCCAAATAACGAGTGCATATATCAACAGACATTTGTTATTAGGTCTGTGATATATCCCAATAACCTTTTTATTGCATACGCATTTTTAATGTAAAAACGAATACTTAGAACAAAACAATAGGTTTTAACATTTAATTTTCCTCAAAAACATTTATTTGAAACAAACATTTCAAAATAAAACGAAAGTACTATCATGTTTACATCACATGACAAACTTCCTATGATATGAAATGCGAATTGTACCAATCCCTGACGAGTATGCAAAACAATAGTTCCAGTACAATGATTTTACAACACGTCAATATAAACGCGTCAATATGGGCGAATATTGACCTTTCATAATACATTGAAAGTAAACGGAGCTTGTAAATGCGTATGCAATAATTATAGGTTATTAGAGTTGTATCGGGATATATGCACGAGTTCTTCCGCGTAACAATATAGCAGACTTTAGGAGCGCAATATTTAGAGTGCAATATTGCGGGATACATATTTTTTTGCAATATGCGGG
The DNA here is from genome assembly GCA_037043455.1 of Cyrtodaria siliqua. Lineage (NCBI taxonomy): Eukaryota > Metazoa > Mollusca > Bivalvia > Adapedonta > Hiatellidae > Cyrtodaria > Cyrtodaria siliqua. The sequence continues at coordinate 5,307 of JAWPHD010014736.1, read as the reverse complement.
ATACATATTTTTTTTGCATACGCATTTCAATATATAAACGAATAATTAGAAATAAACAATAAGTTTTATCATTTAATTTCATCTCAAAATATTTATTTGAATCAAACATAATTTATAGTCGTTACAACGTTTGAATTTTCACAATGAAATCAACATTGTTTACATCACGTGACATACTTTTCTTTGACATGCAAGAAAATGACCCAATCACGAAAGATTATACATTACACTCCCAATATGACTTTATTACACGTCAATATGGGCGAATGATATTGACGTTTCCTATTACATTATAAGTAAACGGAGCTTGTAATGCGTATGCAATAATTGTTGTTATTGTTTCGGTAATGACATAGTATATGCTATTAATTAAAAAAATATGTATTTGGTAGTCAAAGTCGAGTATTGCCATGGTCTTTATAATACATATAATTAACAGATACTGTATGGTGCTGGGGTCCATATACAAGTTTATGGACTGGGCAGTCAGACCTAGAATGTTATATGGACCGAAGCGAAGCTGAGCAGTCAGACCTAGAATGTTATATGGACCGAAATGCGAAGCTGAGGTCCAGTATAACGTTCTAGGTCTGACTGCCCAGTCGCATAAACTTCATATGGACCGAAGCAGCAACATTATACAATTATGGACTTTCAGCTGTTATACATGATGTGATATGCACCAAAAAAATCATTATTGACCGAGGCGATAGCCAGAGGTCAATAATGATTTTTTGGTACATATCAAACATCATGTATAACAGCTGAAAAGATCCATAACTGTTTTATTATATAACCTCAATTTTACAATTATATAAAACAAGGTCAATATCAAAAAACAATTTATATAAAACAGGTCAATATCAAAAAACAGGTCATATCGCTAGATTATTTTTTCTAAAAAATTACTTTTTAGCCATGAAAACGCGTCTATTTATAGGTTATATAATAAAATTTGTTATATTACAAATTAATATCAATACGTTTTATGATTTATTTTGACGTCGTTTGTTTCACACGTCCGTTAATATAGCTATCGGAACGGGCGCCCGGTCAACATATTTAGAGGTTATTAAACTGGCGAGATAGCCATATGGCTATCAATGGCCAATGTCACAAAGAGGCACACACCTACCCCAGTTAATGACCTGTTTTATTACATGTGTAACCAAACAATATCATTTTGGATAGATAGAAAAACTAAAACATGTTCTACTTGTTTATTTTTTGCTTAAATGTGACACTTTATTTATTTCTATACTTTATTTATCATTGTTGTCATTGATTTACAAGAATAAAATAAACGTCTGACGTTAATATGCCTCAATCATAGGATGTGCCATTTGAAATAGGCAATTCGGTACCCTTGTTCCCAAAGCCACCAATTCAGCCCTCAATTAAAATTACGCTAAAACCTTATTGACGTCATCTTATAAGAACAACGTCATAATGGTAACGTAGTTTCCAAAGTGACGTTGTTATTCCACGGCCTTGACTTTGTCAGTTTTTCTGTTTACGTTTGAGCTTGTAGAAGGATGGATATTTCAAAAATGGCATTTGGTTTCGTAAATATAATTTAAGGATAAAAAGGTAGGAGAATATTTTATTATTTCACATAACGTTAACGTGAAGACTGTTCATATTAATCAGTCCCTTAGCCCGGCAAAATTTCCCTTTCTGTGGAGGTCATGTGACAATCAAAGCTCCACCCAACCCACACCTCAGATATTATTATGTACGTGTGTGTGATTTCTGTCTGTGATTTCCAAAAAATGTCTGCCTCAGCGTAACTACGGGCCTGATAATAGATTGTTGAAGACAGTGCGATCAAATTCTAAAAAAACAACGCAGTTGTACAATATACAGTACTGTATAATTTTAATATGTTACCAGAAATATTTAGGTACATAGTATGGTCGTCTTTTCGTTGGTAAACGGATTCAGCACTATCTTCGAATTACTGTGGTATTTTCATACGAAACTGGACTGCTTTCTACTTCCAAATTATCGCAGACTCAAAAAGAAATGAATGGTTGGTCCTTGATCCATCTTTTTTTCATAATGATTAAAAAAAGAAAGTCTAAATGCTTATAGTTCTTCAGATTGGTTTTCCTCAAGCCGTTCAACACATCTCCGAGCAGTTCAAACTTCTTTTTTCACGTCATATTTAGATTTAGACTGAATCGTTCTTATTTTTCATTATTCCACCAATATTCATTAAGTGTCCATCCTCATCCCTGTATCTCCTGCACTACACTATGGTATCTTGACAGGGTAGCGAGCTCATTCTGGCTGCCATTTCTTCAACCGACGCAGTTGTCGTTGGATGCACGTGTCGATGCACGATTTGACTGGTTCGTGGTCGATTATTAAACAAATATCATATACTTTAAATTGCTTAATGTATGTAACGCAGTCTAGATTTAATATGGATTTTCGGCCCGCCATATGAGTTTTTTGACTCTTCATATGGAATTTTGGCCCGCCGTTTTCACGTGCTTTGGTAATATGACCGCATAGATAATGCCTGTATTACACGAAAAAACGGGCCGTTTTTGTTACTATATAGTAAACACATGTAATAAAGCAACTTTATGGACCGGATGACGTCACATTAAACAAAGAGTGGAATATGCAAAAGAGGTATAAATATATAATATTATTGTATATTCGCATTTACAAGCTCCGTTTACTTTTAATGCAACAGGAAACGTCAATATTCGCTCACTATTGACGTGTAGTAAAGTAAAGGGTGTGTAATGTATACTCGTACGTGATTGGTGCAGTCAACGAAAGTATGTCACGTGAATGTAAAACAATGTTGATTTCACTTGTGAAAATTCCACGATGTAACGACAATATCTTTGTTTCAAAATACATTACGTGGACCCGTCTTGATTCGAGTAAGCATTGGGAAACCTTATACAAGCTTGTATTATATAAGCAGGCTTTTATAAAGGATATTTCGACAATAAAACAAGTTTTACATACATTTTTTACTGAACAATATGCGATAACCTGTTTAAAATTACCTACTAAATGTTTTAATTTTACACTATGCACAATTTTTAAGCCGAAATTAAGGTTTAATTTCAAACCCAGCCAACCCCGTTTTCGACTACTCGCTCAGTCTTGGAGAAGGGGTTGGTGAAGGGGTATGAAAGTTAATACTCGGACCAAATGGTATGCAATAAAAACGTTATTAGACTGATATTGGATATATGCACTCGTTCTTTCGCGCATAAATATTGCGCTCTAAAGGTCGTTCAATATTAATACGACGAAAGAACTCGTGCATATATCCCAATACAAAATCTATATAACCTATAAATGTATTATAAGAACCTAAATACTGATCAGAAGAATGCTATTGCCGCTTAATTGAGTAGACCGGAAAGTTTCACACGTTCTTTTTACTTTCCATGTTGTTATTGATCTGTTGTTATTGTTCGGCTGTATTTTATGCAATTTCGTTACATTTGAGTTAAACTTCGAATTAATTAAACTTGAGCATCAAAATGTACCTTTCTTTAAAACAAATCTCAAGTATTACAGATCTCATAAACAACTGATTTATATATTGTGATGCAAACGATGCATTATCCATACTTGAGTGAAGTTTCAGTAAATAATTAATAAGTGACATTTTAACATTGGTGTCAATGGGGAACTAGTTGAGTGTTATCATGCTTATAAGTCACACTACTCTCATTAGTTAAGTCACATCACGTGGTCATTTATTCACATGTATAAACCAATAAGTGCTCCTTCTCGAATACGTTGTACCTTTTAGAGAAAAACAAAGGTTTTCCCATCGGTGACATTGGGGAGAACTTTAAAAGAAATCACTAGAAGTGCGTTTCAACACGTTTTAACGAAAGTATACAGTCAAGCTATATTGTGTAAACACATATTAGTTGACTTGACTTGGTATCGGTGACATTAGGAAATGTTTTAATATTTTCAGTAGAAATTAGTTTCAACACGTTTTGATTTTTTTATAAGAAATTAATTCATGTTTTCTGTTGTTAATTGGAGTGTACAAGATACATGTATTCCCATCATATTTATTTATACTTATATTGAATGTGCATACATTGTAGATATCCATATTTCATATGCATATATAGTATACGGCGATTTGAGATTAAAAGAGATTTGCATTTTCCTTTTCCATGGTACATTTTTTAAAATTTTATTAGCCTGATGAAACCAAATCAAAGAATAAATTTCGACTTGACTAAATAATTACGCTCTGGGTGCCGGTTTCTTCTTCTATGTTGCAAATTCTTGCTTCTGCATAGCTATTTCACGCCCTGCAACATGCAATTATCTTTTAACAAAAGGCGTTTTATTAAGCCTTCTTATGGAATTAATAAAGATAAGACCTTTGATATTAGCTTATTTCAACTACAAACAAATTAATCAGAGCGATTCCTGCTTCGTTAAACACAGCATGTAGGACTTTTTACTTGTCTTAATTGATTGCCACCGTTGTATGAAGCTATTAACTGACCCTCTGGATAGAAAATATGCTACCATCGTTTCTTCGCGAGTGATCTGAGTCATGCTTTTATACCGATTTGATAGCGTAAAATAAAGATTATTACTTCTAGTTAGAGGTGCCACTACTCCATATAAATTTTCATTTGCCAATATTTGCATATTGATTTCCTGCTAACTCCATCAAAATGACTATCAGTGTAATATGACAGTGATGCAATTACGACAAAATCCACGACATACAGAACGATTTGTGGCTTTTATGTGGGGTCACGTGACACGATGAAACAACATGTCTGCGATTAATTCGCGGTAAAATCTACACGTTAGCGGCCGTAGACAGAGTAATGGCAGATATCCATTATTTCTGTGAACTTTATTTTACGATGTAGTTAGTTTAAGAGAATAATGGGACCGACTCTGTCAATTTAAGGCTATAAGATTGAATTCAATGAAGACAAATTGCCCGCACATCTCAGATCGTCAATGGAACTTTAAAAAAAAAGTTTGCCTGGGAGACAAACGTATGCATTTTGTTTCAAGTAAAGGTCGACAATAAACGGAAGCTTTTTCGAAGAGGTAGTAAACTTTGTGTAATGAATAGCTTTGATAACATATTTAAGAGTAATGGAAAGAGATAAACATAATAAAACTCTCCCACCCACAGAAGTTCAACATGCGACAAACAACGTGAAATTCATCATAATTGGTAAAAATGCCTTTTAAACCTGTCAGATGGTATAAGAACATAATATATGTATCTGAAACTAATATAGGTAAATAAAGTTGATGGAATGGGTACAG
>JAWPHD010014735.1:0-59402 GCA_037043455.1 Cyrtodaria siliqua | reverse complement strand
AGAGATGATTTTAATTTTGAAAGTGTTAATTACCCCCACTTGGATGGGGATGTTCCCCGAGCAACTTCTTATGGGGTGTATCTGTCTCAACTCATTCGTTTTTCTAGAGCTTGTACTCGAGTTGAGGACTTTAATATTCATAATCTTTGTATAACTAAAAAGTTACTCAGTCAGGGTTACCGTTACCATAAACTTCGTAAAACCTTTGCAAAATTTTATTATCGTAACCCTGATCTTCTTTCCAAATATAGGAGTAATTTAAGGACTCTTCTGCGACAAGGACTATCACAACCTGACTTCTATGGTGATGTGATTTATAAACTTCGTAAGATTCTTGGTCATGATCACTTTCATACTATCTTTATTAAACGTGTTAACAAGTTTATCAAAAGAGGTTATGACCCTATCATTTTGCAACGTACTGCATGCTTGGTGGTGGACCCTTTTACAGTTCGCCACTATGCTTTCCTCTTTAATTGTACGATGACCGGACAGGCTATGGACCCTATGATGACGCCTACCTAAAGCCCATTGGGACGGTGGCGTTTGATGTTTGTCCATGATCTTTCTTGTCGTGCCCTTAATGATTTATTCTCTTACTGCTCTGGCTTCTGCCAAGTCATTGAGTACCTTCATTGTGGCTTTCTGGGCTTTTTTGGTATCATATTTACACGAGCATATTTGTGTTTTACTTATATTGCCTATTGATGCTGCCTTGTTGGTTAGAGATTAGATCTTGGCGGGGATTTCTTTATTTACACTGTCCTGTTTTTATAAGATGACAGTAGGGTAAGTGTGAGGTTTGGTGCACCCTAGAACAGGTTTAAACCCCCAGTGGCCTACTTTGCCACTGACCGTTCCAAGGCGGTAGCCCTATTGTCAACCCTTTTGTGTTTGTGTTGTCTTTTGCATTTAATATTGCCTTTGCCTTCTTGTTTGTCTGTTTGCGTGTTTGTTTCTGTGTTTTGTGGTTGACTGTCCTCCTTGAATGCTACTTTCCCTGTCCGATCTTTTTGTATTTCTTTGTACACTCGGAACCTAATGGAATAAAGAGTTCTATAAAAGAATAAAATCTAATATTTCACTTCTTTTGAAACCGAGTTAGAATATCCTCTATAGACAATCACACTCATAATCACGGACCCCAATTATTTCCTTTATTTGCTGTGAAATTCCTCTAGTCGCATTGTTTTGAAAAAGGGACAAAAGACCAGCAGGCTTCTCTTAAACGAGGGGACAAATGACCAGCAGGGGTCTCATTGGTTTCTGAACTTCCCATACTGTACTGTACAAACTAATGGTTGTCACCCATGCTTGCATGTGGTTGCTTTTATAAATTGTGCATATATATGGAAGGTTGGGTGGAATATTTGTACATAATGATAAAGGGCCAACCATCAACAAATGTTGATTTGCTGTTACTTTAAAGGATGGTGCAAGGTTTTCCTTAGGATTTTTTATTTATGGTAAAAGGGACTCCTGGACTGGAAAAACTATTTAAGGGTCCCAAGCCTGATTTTGGGAGTCTAAATGCGTTTAAATTACATGTTTTGGACTATAAAGAAATATAAAATATCGGACAGGGAAAGCAGCATTGAAGGACGACAGTCAACCGCAAAACACAAAAACAAACACGCAAACAGGCAAACGAGAAGGCAAAAGTAATAAAAAAATGCTAACGACATCACAAACACAAAAGGATTGACAATACGGCTACCGCCTTGGAACGGTCAGTGGCAAAGGCCACTGGGGGTTTAAACCGGTTCTAGGGTGCATCAAACCTCACACTTACCCTACTGTCATCCCATTAAAACAGGACAGTGTAAATAAAGAAATCCCCGCCATGATCTAATCTCTAACCAACAAGGCAGCATCAATAGGCAATATAAGTAAAACACAAATATGCTCGTGTAAATATAATACAAAAAAACAATAGCCTAGAAAGCCACAATGAAGGTACTCAATGACTTGGCAGAAGCCAGAGCAACACGAGAATAAACCATTAAGGGCACGACAGGAAAGATCATAGACAAACATCAAACGCCACCGTCACAATGGGCTTTAGGTAGGCGTTATCATAGGGTCCACAGCCTGTCCGGTCATCGTACAATTAAAGAGGAAAGCATAGTGGCGAACTGTAAAAGGGCCCACACCAAGCATGCAGTACTTTGCTAAATGATAGGGTCATAACATCTTTTGATAAACTTTTTAACAAGTTTAACAAAGATAGTATGAAAGTGATCATGACCAAGAATCTTACGAAGTTTATAAATCACATCACCATAGAAGTCAGGTTGTGATAGTCCTTGTCGCAGAAGAGTCCTTAAATTACTTTTATATTTGGAAAGAAGATCAGTGTTACGATAATAAAATTTTGCAAAGGTTTTACGAAGTTTATGGTAACGGTAACCCTGATTGAGTAGCGTTTTAGTTATACAAAGATTACGAATATTAAAGTCCTCAACTCGAGTATAAGCTCTTGAAAAACGAATAAGTTGAGACACATACACCCCATAAGAAGTTGCTCGGGAAACATCCCCATCCAAGTGGGGGTAATTAACACTTTCAAAATTAAAATCATCTCTCTTGTCATAGATTTTGCTAATTATTTCACCATTTTCAATCGAGAGATCTAAATCAAGAAAAGCTTCAATAACATCCGCCTGGGTATCTGTTGAAAGACTCAACATGAAATCCCTTTCATAGCAAAATAAAAACAAATCTGCGACAAGTGGTGCACATTTCGTACCCATAGGGATACCAACAATTTGTCTATAAACGGTGGTACCATACCTGACGAAAATATTATCTAATAGGAAGATGAGTGCGTCACAAACTTCATAGCAAGTCCACATAGTGAAATTGTCTAAACTGCCGTTAGTAAAAAACGCTTATATATTATTACATGCCAAAAATGTAGTTTTTTCTCTAGCGAATGTTTTTTGAATAAGAGAAATTAGCTTGTCTTACTCTTATCAAAACTTCATCATCGTTATAATCTTTCGGACCTCTTGCCACCTGCTTCAGTCAAAAATAATAAAAAGGTTAAGGATCATTGGATATGGGTCAAATACTCTCCTTTGCATCGGTTTATAAAATACTATGTACTATTCTAACCTCAGCTGTATCAATACCAAATATATGTTATTTCTATTTTTAGCACGGAAATCCAAAATCTACTCAGTTCGCGCACCTGCTGTCTATTGACCATTCAAAATACGGCTTACAAAAAAGCGAGCATCGGAGCCACCAAAATGTAAACAATTAAAAAACAGAACACAATTTTTTTTAGTGTATAAAAGTATAGTCTATGATAGTTCTTCGGTGTATTGCACGCCACAAATCTATTGACCCAAAGCTAATAACAACATAACCACATATGCGTTATTATGGCTGTGCGCGCGCGTATAATTACTGGACTCTATTCAGACTATTGAAGTTGATGCTTTACACAATTTCACAAACACTTGCCGGCGAGATCAGAGAGAATCAGAGATGTGGCTTGTCGCACCTGCTTACAATAGTATAGCCCTGAAGGATAGATAGAAGAGATAGGGCCTATTATAACAAGATCTCTTCTTCTTCTCTCTATCCTTCTAGGCTATACCCATTTACAAGGACTAGTACTAATCTTGAAGCATTGGCATTCATTGCAATTTATAGTATAGTATGAGAGAGAGAAGAAGAGACATTGTTATAGTATTTAGTTAAGTCGGAGAAGGATAGAGAGAAGAAGAATGTCTGTTGTTAGACGTATAGAGCGAAGAAGAGGAAGTGCTGTAGTATAAGTATATAGGCCTAGAAGGATAGGCGAAGATATAGTGTTATAAATATATGCCTATACAATATACATATACCGTAACACTATATCTTCTCTCTATCCTTGTATACTATATATTGTCATGAAGATTCTCAGATAAATTGACTCCCATCACTAGAAGAAACAAGATCTACCACTATACTCAATATCAAATATCCCTATATGTACCGGGTTCTGTACCATTCCCTGTCGTCAGTAGTCTAATCCCTGGGGTATGCCCGCCAAATAGAGGTAAAACTATTTTGAAACAAATCTGAAGTGAGAAAGTCATAGCCCGAGGAAACTTCCTATTATAATTGTGTGCAAAAATGAAAAACATGTTTGTCTCGCAAAAGGTTTAAAAAAAGTTGTATCAATTGCCAGTTGGTCAGGAAATAGCTTTTTTTTATTTGGGGATATATCTGTTTAAAATACTTTATCTCACATACATTAATAAAGGAGTGTAAAAAATGAGGTTATTTAAAGCCTCCTCAAATAGATGGGAAGGCTACATAGAAATACTCTTACAAATATATTCATAACGTCAGTTGATATATTCAATTCAATTTTATTAGATAAACGGAATATAACATCTGTGTCATTTTACATTACAAAGCATACTAATACCAGTAGTTACAACAATCATAACGTAAGTATATATTTATTTTGATCTTTCATATTGGCAGATGTTAGTATTTAGCCATAATGAAATCAGCGGTGTTAACAGTGGGGTATGAGTGTTTCAGATATGATATGGTGGTGGTGGGTCGGGAGTGTGTACAGTGTGTAATGGCGCCTATGGTCCCCTAAGAATCATATGTTGGTAAAGTGGGACAGGTTCCCGGACTAATATAATGTATCATTCCCCTTTCTCTGGTGTAGCTCCTAATAACATATTTGTTGATGAACCATAAAGCAACGTTCAAATAACTGATATTAAAGTACATACAGATGGGTGTCACAGATAGGCGTAGTCCATCACAGATGGGCGTAGTCCATGAAGGTATTTAATCCAACGAACGAGATGAGACAATAGTAATGATACCCCTTATCCTAAAGTAAGAGGTACAGATGTAACCTAATGTCAGTTCCAACGACCATATGTTATTTAATACATACAATAACACGACTAAAACATGATATCAATGATATTATTTATTTCAAAGTTCTGGTTGTTAGCAAACAAGTTTCTTTTTTTAGACTTTTTCTTAAAAAAAAGTACTGCTCAGTTAGTGTGCAAGGGATCTCAACCAGGAGTTGAACCCGGATCTCTTTTCTCGAAAGAAAAGCATGATTCTTTACACTACAGAGATGGTCCTAACCGAGTGTAACATCAAAGTACCGAAGGTACTGAGAGCATGGTGAACTATGATGAAATTGCACCTTAGAATAAGGTCGTGTTTGATTACAATGAAACCGGAACTGGATTCAAAATCCATACTGTTTGTTTACAACAGTTTTGATAAATCCTGAACAAGATGTGAGAAACCGCGAATCCTTCCCTCGGGATGGATTCGTGCAGATTCAAAACGGATCATTCGGAACACTTCGGCCAATGATGCTACGAATGACAACAGATCGAACTAAAAAAGGTGTTTGTTTCGCGTAACATCTTCAAAAAAATAAGGTAGGGCAGGGAATTTTTTTTATTAATATTTTTTTTCCTCTAACTTTGGATGGCTAAAACAGAACCTTGGCTGGACCTTGGAACAAGGTGTGTATTGAATGTTCCATGCATTAACTGTTATTTCGTTAAATAATTAAAATATTCAATAATAAATAAACTTAATAAACCTGACAGTCCTGTACTACTAATCAAAAGCTGTTCTTGTGTACACTGATAACGTTTTGCCATTTGCAAGCTTTGAAGGACAGATTTAAATTAATGATTTCAAGACATATTAAGGCTTTTAATATTAAAATTTACCCAAGGCTTAAAATATTCATAAAGACCAGGCATTCACAATTTATTTTTATTTATCAAGTAATTTATATTAACTTGTTAACTAGGGTTAAACAACAAACCACATTAAAAATACACTCACAAAATAGTGATGACTATTAAATAATACTGTGTGTTTACTCAATACATTATTTTGTTCGTGATGACGCTGACAATACCTTTATAACACATACAAAATTAGTGTACGTAATTGTTCATACAAAGGACAAATTAAAATAAAATAGTCAGCTCTATTACACACTGTACAATATCTTTCATTTCTATCACTTCTATTTTTTGAATATCTGCTACTTTCAATTCTAAGTCTGTTGGAGGATAATCTTATCCTCGACATGGCAGTTTTTAATTTCAACGGCAATATATCTAGATACACTTCATATGAGAATGAGGTTTTAAAATGTCTATACAAACATAAAGCTCGATTATTTTCAACATCAGTGTTCCATTTTTGAACAAAACAATCTATTAAATTTTGTTTAATCAACAAATGAAAAGATTTCATATCAATACAAGATGGGTCATTCCAAACATAGTTATAGCCACAGTCAGTTATAATGGTTTTAACATTGCTGGCCCAATTCTTCATTCCTCTTTCACAATCTCTAACAGCATTTTTATAAAAAGTTGATATTAAAATGCTTTTTGAATCGACCACCTTACTCCAATACTTTATTATTTTTACATACCTTCAAATATGCAATGCGTATCTACCTAGTTCTCCATAAATACCGGAATTACTAGTAGACGTTTTAACTCTTAACAAGTATGAAACAAAATTTCAAATGTATTCTTTCGATCTCCTTTGACTTTGTAAAACCCCAAATTTCTGCTTCATAGCTTAATATATAACCAACAAACGCATCAAATAATTGGCAAAACGTTTTTGGTTTAAAGTTATATTTTTTTACATGCGCAATTAATATATTCAAAGCTTTTAATCCTTTACCTGCTAAAGTATCTTGATTTAAATTGTATGAACCCTTATAATTAAAAACAGTTCCGAGGTAGTTAAAATCGTTAACAACTTTTAAATATAACTTTTGTCTTTTCCATGTTAACCTCTAATCCCCATTTGTCGCAATATTCTTTCAACAAATGTATACGTTCTTGTACCTCAGACGGTGATTTTCCAAACAAAACCATATCATCTGCGAAAAGTAATAGAATTAAAGTTATATTGTAAGTCCAGATTTATTACTGTCTTGTAAGAACAATGCCTTGTCTTCTACAAACAGCGAACACATTATTGGAGAGATTACCACCCCTTGCTTGAGACCTATTGCACATTCGAAAGAGTCAGAAAAATTATTACGATGTCATACACAAAATTTCAATTTGTCATACATGTCGCATATAATTCTTAACAATTTACCTTTAATTTCTAGCTTAAAAAGTTTTAGCCAAAGGCCATTTCTATATATACTGTCGAAAGCCTTCTTAAGGTCCACAAACGTACAATATAACCGCTTGTTTTCATTCAGTAATTTCTGTATAATACAATTCAAAACAAATATGGCATCAGTGGTAGAGCGACCTTGTCTAAAACCGAACTGAGCATCCGATACAATATTGATTTCATCACACCACATGCTAATTATTTTATTTAAAATACCTGTAAAATTGTTTGCTAAGCAGCTAACTAATGTTATGGCTCGATAATTATTTACGTCGTCTGGGTTATTTTTTTACGAATAGCGGAATGATAATGCCTTCAGACTATTTATCTGGAAAATAACCCGAGTTAAATACCGCATTAAATAAATCTGTGAGATGCGGAGAAATAATGTCTATCGCTTCGATAAAGCATTCATTTATCAAGCAGTCACCCGCAAAAGCCTTGCTTTTTTGAGAGAATTAGCCGTCGTTATTACTTCAGAGATAGTAATTTCTCTGTCCAGTTCATCAAATTGCAATTTAAATCATTAAAATCGAGTTCCTCACAAATTTTTTCGGCCTCATCATTGTGAAGTGACGATATATCCTGCGATAATTCGGGAAAATATTTATAAAACGTCTCTAAGGAAATATTTCCATGCGTACCCTTCTTTTTACGACAAAATGATTTCCAAAATTCCTTTGGTTTAGCATGTCTCAAATTTTCAATATCGCGCATTTTCTTCAACTCATAGGCGCGCCGTTTTTCTTTATCGAAACTTATAACGTAGTTTGTTCTCAGGTAATTCAATTCTATGCTTTACTGATTTACAATAATTATATTTTGATAACGCTGATAAGTAAATACGCTTAGCTTCAACGCATTCCGAGTCGAACCAAGTCGCTTTTTTATTGATCGTTTCTGAAAAACGCACGCACTCACGGTCAATTATAGTTTTAGAAAATAGTGGGTCCGCGATCTCCCAAGAAATGTGTACAAATCCATTAACAGAGTTATTCAAGCTCTCCCTATCATTTAGGTTATTATTAATATTCAACGAAATATTGTTAAAATCTGTTAATCTTCCGATTAAACTACTGCGGAATTTATCACGAAGCTTATCGTCATATTTAATTGTTATTCTTTCCGCAGGCTGAAAGTATTGCATTTAACAATAAAAGATAGTTAAGTTAAAACAAGAAAAAAGGCGTAGTTAAAACAAGAAAAAACAAGTGACGTGTGACGTGAGTATACCATAAAAGGTTAGGAATGCGATGCTAAACGTTTACGCTGTCCTATTTGCCGTGATAAATATAGGTGTTACTCTGCATTTTTATCAATTTAGAGAAGAAAATGGTTGAGAAACGGAACATATGGGTATTGATTGAGTACAATAATAATATAAATATAAGGAATACATTTATTTTTTTTAACATTCGCGAGCAAAGTTAACAATCCCTTCAGGATTCACTTACTTTGAACGTGACCTGATGTTATTCAGTGCCATGAATGTTAAAAAATAAAATCTATTCCTTAAATACATTGGATTTGAGATATAGTGCAGTTGTCTAGTGGTAAATGTATATTCTGATGAAGGCCTTTGGCCGAAAGCTAATAAATTGATTAAACACATAGAAACGTTTATTGTACATATCCCTATGGGTCACAAAAGTAGAAGCAAACCTTTTTTAGGCCTCAGATTATTGAGATAAGGCGAAAAAACTTCTTAAAGCAAAAAAAAATCCCTACCCACCTACCCTATTTTATTTAGAGCTGCTAGGGGAAACACACCTCTTTTTTGGTCTAGTACAGATTGTGTATCTTATGATTTTTATATATATCACTAATTGTTTCTTATTCATTCAGATCATTTATAATAAATATCAAAATCAATGCTATACAGAACTATATTATTGCTATATGGTTTCGGTTTTATTTATTTATTTATTTTTGTGCATGGTGTTTACGCCATTTATCAACAGATCAATTAGGCTATGTATGGCGGCCAGTTTAATTGGTGGAGGGAGACCTCAGCTATTTGAGACGAACTCAGATACAAAATTCCCCGCCATTCTGTCAAAGCTACGCAATTTCATCTAAAGGGATTCAATTTTGGTACAGTTTGGCACAATCACGCGTTCTGTTCTGTCACACATGTATTCATAAAGCATCAAAGACCACATCACAAATGTATTCTTAAAGCATAAAAGACCACATATCTTGTTATAATGTAATGACGACGCGCGGGAATGGTTACCGTCCGTGTTATCGAGATATAGACAGGCGATGTGTACCAGTAGGGTACCAGGTTTCGCGCGCAATTGCAGAAGGAATTTCAAAGGATAGTTGCTTATGCGATACTGACCAAACCTATTAAATATTATATGAAGACTATAAAGGCCATGTCACAACATATATGTATAGTTCTTAAATATATAAATCCAAGAAAGATGGAAGATGTGCGTTTGCAAGAGAAATAAAGTATAAAATTAACTGGTTACAAATCTCAATAAACTATCCTAGGAGATCAATACGGCGTATGAATAGATTGTTGGACATTTTGTGCAAGATAAAGTGATGATCACGTGATGATGATGATTGATCTATTTATAGACAGCACAGCAAAACGATGAAAAATAGATGAAATAGCAACATAGACAATATATAACTTAAACAATGTATCGAAGAAAATATTTGAAATTTTTAAATGACATTACCTTATTTGCATCCGCACTACAAAAGAAGAAACACCTGTTAAAATATGGGTCTTCTTTTTCAGGCAATGCGTAGATTCTTCAGTGAGGCTGTAGTTAGGATTCGTGAAAAAACATGGTAACTAAACCTTGGTGAACAAGTTCACCATGCTAAAACCTAGCGAAGAATTAATCTTAATTTAAACATATTTCATATCAAATAAATGTTTGCATAAAAATCCTCCATTCTAAATAGTAGAACTGTTGCGAAACGAGATAATTGTTTGTTTGGTTTTCGCGTCATTTTCCAGCACATTTTAGGCTATGTATTATTATTTTTACAGTCAATTTAGTTGTGGTGGAGGCAAACCTGAAACCACACACTTATTCTTGGGTAGAATCAGTACTGAATACCTCTCGCCATCCGTAAGAATCGATTCTAACGTAGTTGGAAGAATTTCTCGATGTTAAAGGGACACAATAATGGCAATATTTATTTTATTTTTATAACTCGCGAGTCCCGTTAGATCATTAGTATTAATTACAAGAACAGTTAAACGCAAATTGACTTTGCATGACATATAATTAACGCTTGACTATATAGCACCAATAATATAGTTTAACCTTGTGCAGTATAAAAAGAGAAAGAGAAAACTCAAAATTTAATTTAGTAATACCGGTATGCAAGCCGATGAAAGCCAAAATGTTGTTGGATTAATTATAAATACATCGAGACACTATGGTAAATGCTTGATTAATACAACTTCAGATTGCTGTGTGTCCCTTAAAACTTCTCGAAAACGATGTCACATGTAAGGTATCAATTCCCGGTACCCTCAAACTGTGACCTGTAATCACTAGTGACTGATGTATGCAGAGCTGTTTCTCTGCCAACCACTAAAAAAGGCCCTACCCAAACTTTTATAGCAATTCTTTAACATTATGTTTTGTTGTTGATATCGTCAGTATATCTTTCTTTTATTAAGAAATAACTCTTAAACTAAGAAACTAACCCGCCAAATAACTACAAAATTATACAACAAAACCATTTATCAAAACCCTATTCAGGTGTTCAGGTCATGTAATAATATATGTTTGCCAATTAAAAGTATAGACAGATACAAATATTGGACAGGGAAAGCAGCATTCAAGGACGACAGTAAACAACAAAACACATGGGCGGATCTAGGATTTCAGCTTAGGGGGGGGGGGGGGGGGGGGGGGGGGGGGGTGAGGGGGGAGGAGGGGGGTTCAGGTCATGTAATAATATATGTTTGCCAATTAAAAGTATATACAGATACAAATATTGGACAGGGAAAGCAGCATTCAAGGACGACAGTAAACCACAAAACACAGGGGCGGATCCAAGATTTCAGCTTAGGGGGTGGGGGGGGGAGTGGGGGGTGGGGGTTCAGGTCATGTAATAATATATGTTTGCCAATTAAAAGTATAGACAGATACACATATTGGACAGGGAAAGCAGCATTCAAGGACGACTGTAAACTACAAAACACAGGGGCGGATCCAGGATTTCAGCTTGGGGGGGGGTATATGTTTGCCAATTAAAAGTATAGACAGATACAAATATTGGACAGGGAAAGCAGCATTCAAGGACGACTGTAAACCAAAAACACAGGGGCGGATCCAGGATTTCAGCTGTGGGGGGGGGGGGGGGTGGGGGGGTGGGGGCGTAAGATTTTGGTCAATTTTTGGGTCCGTTTCTAGCCTCATAAAACGGTTGCGGTAGTGCATTGATAGGGTAAAAAAGTCAGATTTCAAATAAAAGGAGTTAACAATGTGTTAATTAAAGCACTCATTAGCCATTATGCGTCGAGGGAGCGAACAAAAATTGAGGGCGGGCATCGAACTTATCGTTTGATATTTGATCTACAGTAACATGGACATACATGTATGAATGAAAAAAGTACGTTTTCAAATAAACGGATTTAACAAGGTTTTAATTAAACCACTCATTAGCCATTATGCGTCGAGCGAGCGAAAAAAAAAGTCTACTGAGGGCGTGCATCGAAATTGTTTGATATTTTATCTACAGTTACATGGACATACATGTATGATCCGGAATTTTAAGGGGGGGGCGCCGGGTGCGCACCCCCCCCCCCCCCCACCCCCCACCCACTGGATTCGCTAGTGAAACACAAAAAACGCAAACATACAAACGAGAAGGCAAAAGTAATAAACAATGCAACCGACATAACAAACACAAAAGGGCTGACAATAGGGCTACCGCCTTGGAACGGTCAGTAGCAAAAAAGGTCACTGGGGGTTTAAGCCGGTACTAGGGTGCACCAAACCTCACACTTACCCTTCTGTCATCTCATTAAAACAGGACAGTGTAAATAAAGAAATCCCCGCCATGATATAATCTCTAACCAACAAGGCAGCATCAATAGGCAATATAAGTAAAACACAAAATTAATATGCTCATGTAAATGTAATACAAAAGAACAATAGCCTAGAAAGCCACAATGAAGGTACTCAATGACTTGGCAGAAGCCAGAGCAACACAAGAATAAACCATTAAGGGCACGACAGGAAAGATCATAGACAAACATCAAACGCCACCGTCCCAATGGGCTTTAAGTAGGCGTCATCATAGGGTCCACAGCCTGTCCGGTCATCGTACAATTAAAGAGGAAAGCATAGTGGCGAACTGTAAAAGGGTCCACCACCAAACATGCAGTACGTTGCAAAATAGGTTTATTAACGAGTTCTTAAAATATCCATGACCGAATATGCAAAAAAATAATTATGAGTTGGCAACTCTTAATTTGACTCTCCAGTCTGGAGTTTGGCACGGCTGGTTAAACATAAAGCCGTATATTGTGTCTACAGAGTTTGGATTCTCAAAATATGTACAGGTAAGTTAAAACGAGGTACATATGTTGTAAAAGTTAGCCCTTGTTGGCGTGATACTTTAAAACAAATACTCCATTTTTTTTAAAAATTAATGATTATCATATTTGTACTATGTGTTGTCATGTAGAATGGTTTTATTCCCTATTTGCATGATGACAATTGTCCTAAGCATGTGTCTTATATTAAGAACGAAGTGTACAATGTTTTTTTTAACTTGATGTCCATTTAATCAGAATGGTTGTTTCCTATAAATGTTATTAATTAATTCACATTCAATTTTGAAAGTGTTAAATATACTTGTAATATGTTAAGGGATCCCATTCCTATTTAAATGTAAGTGGGAATCCCAGTTAAACCAGTTCTGGGATCAGATGTGGTATCCCTGAAAATTCTCCAAGTGGGATGTTAGTAATTTTTTCTATAAGGAAGCTTTATTTTACAACCATGATAATAATTACAATTTATGTCACGCAGGGCTAAAATTCTCTCTGGGCATGTGTTCAGTTCTCAGGCTTATAGTCCCTCGGCCATATAACCGATAAGACATCCACCAGTATAGGCACAATTGAATCTAGACTTAGTGCTTGTTTGTTGCATTCTTTTATATCTGCAGTATATGATATATAATTATGTGCAAGGGGACGGTGACACATAATAACTGCATTACATGAGATACGTGCAAGGGGACGGTGGTACATAATAACTGCAATACATGATATATGTGCAAGGGGACGGTGACACATAATAACTGCATTACATGAGATACGTGCAAGGGGACGGTGGTACATAATAACTGCAATACATGAGATATGTGCAAGGGGACGGTGGTACATAATAACTGCAGTACATGATATATGTGCAAGGGGACGGTGGTACATAATAACTGCAGTATATGATATATGTGCGCGGGGACAGTGACACATAATAACTGCATTACATGAGATACGTGCAAGGGGACGGTGGCACATAATAACTGCATTACATGAGATACGTGCAAGGGGACGGTGGCACATAATAACTGCATTACATGAGATACGTGCAAGGGGACGGTGACACATAATAACTGCAATACATGAGATATGTGCAAGGGGACGGTGGTACATAATAACTGCAGTATATGATATATGTGCGCGGGGACAGTGACACATAATAACTGCATTACATGAGATACGTGCAAGGGGACGGTGGCACATAATAACTGCATTACATGAGATACGTGCAAGGGGACGGTGGCACATAATAACTGAAATACATGATATATGTGCGCGGGGACAGTGACACATAATAACTGCATTACATGAGATACGTGCAAGGGGACGGTGGTACATAATAACTGCAATACATGAGATATGTGCAAGGGGACGGTGGTACATAATAACTGCAATACATGATATATGTGCGCGGGGACGGTGGCACATAATAACTGCAGTATATGATATATGTGCAAGGTGACGATGGCCCATAATGACTGCAATATATATATATGATAGGTGTAACGGGACGGTGGCAAATAATACCTGAATAACATGATATATGTGTAAGGGGACGGTGGCACATAATAACTGAAATACAAGATATATGTGCAAAGGAGCGGTGGCACAAAATAACTGCAATTTATTTTCTACGAGTGAAAGTTTGGGATTTCCCAGATAAAAAATATTCATGATTGCTAAATATTAACAACTAATTCCGAACACAAAAATAACTGGGACTTTGAATCATGACGTCATTCAAATGTTGCCGATGTTGACGTCATCAACAGATTATGTTCAATAAAGCGAATAATGTCGGTTAAAAGCATACATAAAATGCAATAAATAGATTATTTAACTGCTAGGTTTGATTAAAGGAACTCCCTCACTCGATGGTAGGTGTGTTGTGTTTTTTCACTCACTCGTATACTCTCATTCATGAAAACAACCACACGTCCACCATCTCCTGAAGGATTTACCTATAATCAGAACCAGCAGTTAAATAATCTCTGTACTGGTATATGGAAGGGGAATTATGGGATGGTGAAACCAGGGGAAATGTCTTTGATTACAATTGCAAGGGAACGGTGACACACGGCTAACTTTCTTAAATTAGATAAACTGAAAAAAGGCGACAATATTTTATAATTAAAATATAATTAAATCCCCCTCCAACTAGGCCACCTGTACATAAACTCAGTTGAAAAGGCTAAAGACGAATGGTGCCAGTGTCAGTGAGACTCATTACAATTTACATGATATAATATCACATCAGTAGAGGAAATACACATACTGTACATAGAGTGTTTATGGCATTATGATCTTACCAAGAAACGGATGTGTGTACTGCATCAAAGGCTAATGCTATGCATATAACGTTCTGCTTGTGTAGACAACGCTCTGCAGCATATCTCTTCAAACTGCAAACCAAACAAACACCTACGGACTCGAATACACGTATGTATTCTCCATTTCGATAAATGTCACAATGTGTATCAAATTTCCAAGGTATTTCGACCTGAGACTTAATTTTCAAGAACCTGTTTTGCAACACACGAAAACGTCACTTGTATCTAATAAAACTGATTCCAGTGTAGCATTTGAAATGGTTTTTATTCAATATACTTAAACTATATACGCCATTTCTTAATCACGTTGTCGGAAAACCGCAACACTTGATAAGAAACTACCAGATAAGAACATTAAATTTACGAAAAAAGATCACATCATGAAGAAAAATTTCAGACATTTGACAATGATACGAGGGATACGTTATAGAGAGATAAAAGGAGACAAAGTGATACTAGTTCTGCAAGAGATTTACTGAAGACAGGTGTTAGAAGGGATTCACGGTGCGGTAGGATACCCTGGACGTGATCGTACTCTGTCATCAGTACGTGCTAGATTCTACTGCCTGGCGTCACAGCAGATATCGAGAATTGGGTTACGTCATGTGATAAGGAAAAGGAAAAGATCAACCAACATCAGAGCTCCGTTAATAAATGTGATCACTACATACCCTATGAAATTAGTGGCGATGGATTTTCTTACACTGGAACCATCGAAAGGAGGTATTGAAAACATATCGGATCATTTCACCAAATATGCCTTAGCAATCCCCTGCAAGAATCAAACAGAAAAACCTACTGCAGATGTTTTATATAACAACTTTATAGTTGACTACGGAATACCAACTATACTCCGATCAGGGTACCAATTTCGAATCGGAAATAATTCGTGAAATCTGCAAGATAATGGGAATCAAGAAATCCAGAAACACCCCGTATCATCCTATGGGACATGCCATACCGGAAAGATACACTCGCACTTTGAATTTTTGCACCACTTGTCGCAGATTTGTTCTTATTTTGCTATGAAAGGGATTTCATGTTGAGTCTTTCACCAGATACCCAGGCAGATGTTATTGAAGCCTTTAATGACACCTCTCGGTATCTGGATGACATATTGAACATTGACAACCCTTTCTTTCCGACTATGGTTAATTATATTTATCCTGATGAACTTCCGCTTAACAAAGCTAATATATCTGATAATAACGCTTCTTTTCTTGATTTAGATCTCTCGATTGAAAATGGTAAAATAATTAGCAAAATATATGACAAGAGAGATGCTTTTAATTTTGACATTGTTAATTATCCCCACTTGGATGGGGATGTTCCCCGAGCAACTTCTTATGGGGTATATGTGTCTCAACTTATTCGTTTTTCTAGAGCTTGTACTCGAGTTGAGGACTTTAATATTCGTAATCTTTGTATAACTAAAATGTTACTCAATCAGGGTTACCGTTACCATAAACTTCGTAAAACCTTTGCAAAATTTTATTATCGTAACCCTGATCTTCTTTCCAAATATAAAAGTAATTTAAGGACTCTTCTGCGACAAGGACTATCACAACCTGACTTCTATGGTGATGTGATTTATAAACTTCGTAAGATTCTAGGTCATGATCACTTTCATACTATCTTTGTTAAACTTGTTAAAAAGTTTATCAAAAGAGGTTATGACCCTATCATGTTGCAACGTACTGCATGCTTGGTGGTGGACCCTTTTACAGTTCGCCACTATGCTTTCCTCTTTAATTGTACGATGACCGGACAGGCTGTGGACCCTATGATGACGCCTACCTAAAGCCCATTGGGACGGTGGCGTTTGATGTTTGTCCATGATCTTTCTTGTCGTGCCCTTAATGGTTTATTCTCTTACTGCTCTGGCTTCTGCCAAGTCATTGAGTACCTTCATTGTGGCTTTCTAGGCTATTGTTTTTTTGTATTATATTTACACGAGCATATTTGTGTTTTACTTATATTACCTATTGATGCTGCCTTGTTGGTTAGAGATTAGATCATGGCGGGGATTTCTTTGTTTACACTGTCCTGTTTTAATGGGATGACAGTAGGGTAAGTGTGAGGTTTGGTGCACCCTAGAACCGGTTTAACCCTTGCCACTGACCGTCCCAAGGCGGTAGCACTATTGTCAACCCTTTTTGTGTTTGTGATGTCGTTTGCATTTATTACTGCTTTTGCCTTCTTGTTGGTCTGTTTCCGTGTTTGTTTCTGTGTTTTGTGGTTTACTGTCCTCCTTGAATGCTACTTTCACTTTCCGATCTTTTTATATATTTCTTTTTTTGGAACCAGATCTCTGCATTGTGTCACTGTCCCCGTGCACATATTTCATGTATTGCAGTTATTATGTGCTACTGTCCGCGTGCGCATATATCGTATACTGCAGTTATTATGTGCTATTTGTATTCCGAATTAATGGACAGGGTATATTACTGGTATATTATTACGAGTGTCAGATTATAAGGACTTTACTTTTACCAAAGTACAGACATTTGAAAATATATATTTAGTACGTATTTTTCATAATTGATAATAACAATAATAAATGAAACAGAATTCTTATCGATATGAAATAAGTCCCCGCTACCATCAAGACGCGGTGAGCCGCGTATTGCACGAGACTGATTTATGATGCGTCGGAAGCTATGTCTAGTTTATCGCGCATAAGGCCTAAAAAAAAAATATGTGTGTTTCTGGTTTCACCCTGTCAAAAAGTTAGGGTAGGTAGGTAGGAAAAAGTATTTTTTTTATATATATTGTTCGCATATATTCTGCCATTTTTGTACTAAGGCAACTTCTTGATAACCTTTGCAAACAGTTTGGATCCAGATTAGATACTTAACAACTCTGGCTAATAAAATTATCATTTGAATAAAAATATTGGTTGTTTGATTGTAATATTTTTTTTTTTTTTTTTTTTTTTTTTTTTTTGCTAAAAATATTTAGAGTCGGCGGTGAAAAAGTAGGGTCAGTCGGGAAACCGGAAACACACATATTTTTTTCTTAGGCCTAAAGAGAGACAAATACTATGATCTGAATAATATAGCGGGGTGTCAATAAGTTTGAGCCTTACTTTTAAAGCATTCTTGAAAATATGTTGTCTCACTTCTCGATGAACTTAAATCCTATATTCACTAAAAACAAACAAATATCGTCTTTATATTACACTGATATTAGTACATTAAATATATTGTATTAACATATGGTACAATAACTAAGAACACTACATGTAGATAACTCCAAAAGTGTTTAATCTCTAATTGAATTATAATTTTATACCAGCAGGTTAAAACTAAAGCATAGATGTCACTGTTGCACAGTACTAGGATACAAACATGACCTTGATCACGTTATCACAGTCCTAACAACAAGTACACATGTATTAGTGTAGGCCCGTGTTATTATGTTGGGTTTACTGTTTTGTTTTCATGCTTTTTGTTAGAAAAATTAATACCACTTCAGCACTTCTAGATCATTGTTCTATAAAAACTGGAAAAAAACATGAAAAGAGTTTCATTTCTGATTTGCAATTGTAACCATCGGCACATTAAACAGAATACACACATTAACAAATTTGTAGCTGACGATTAAAAATAGGTAGCTGATGATTAACAAAAATGTATCTGATTATTCACAAATATATAACTGATGATTAAAATAAAATTATATGTAACAGTTTGTGTGTTTGTACTCCGCTTTACGTCTTTTTCGACACATGTAAGTTTATCTATGACGGTCGACTTTGTTGGGTAGAACACAGACATATTAATGTTATTAGGTATGTGGGTAGAACCAGTACTCCCGCCATACGTAAGAATCGACACTTCTTCATTTACCAATCGAGCTCACAGTGGGATTCGAACTTCGTTAACCCCTCGGCCATGGAGATGCAAACATACATTATTTGCAAATAAGTAGCTGACGATTAACATATACATTACAGCTCACGCGAAACCCAAACTTTACTCTTTCACGCCTAGTGAGGAATTTACAAATCGCGTAATTAGACAAACTCGGAGTTCGCCAAATCGAAACTGCACAGGTAAAGAGTGCAACTTTTTCTAATTGCAGTCGTTTTAATGCATAAGTATTCAAGAACTTCAAAACAAATCGAAGCAGTAGACAATTTTTCTTTTGTATTGAAAAAACGGATGTTGAAAAATGTGAATGCACGGATTATGTATACTGGGTCACAACATTTATATGGCAGTTCCTATTACCGGCTTCACGGTGACTGAACATAAAAATTCAATTAGTAATTATGGAAACTGGAAATTATAATTATATTTTTAATTAATCGTTATTTGTAACAAATTTATTATGCTGTTTATTAATTTGTTTATTGATTTCTTAGGTACTTTAGTCAGAAATAATCAGAAACAAGAAATGTCACAGTAAGTGACAAATGCCCCCGAAGTGACCTGTAAGTGTGACCTTGACCTTGGAGCAATATGAAACCAACAGATATATTTAAAAACAATTAATATATATATATATATTAAACAAAAAAAAAAAATGATTTAAAAAAAATATATATATAAAAGTAATAAAAAATAATAAAATGAAATAAAATTTAAACAAAAAAAAAAAATAGTGTAAAAACAAATTACAAAAAAAATATATTAAAAAAAATAAAAAATAAAAAATAAAAAAATTAAAAAAAATATATATATTAAAAGCAAATAATGAAAAATTATTAAAAAAAAAATATTATTAAAAAATAATAAATCAATCAATTAAAATTAAAAAAAAAATCACAAAAAAAATTAAGAAATAAATGAAGAATAAAATTAATGAAAAAATAAAAATATAATAATTAAAACAAGTTATTTGGAAATTCCTTCTAGTAATGCCAGAGTTACTGATTGGACACAATTTGACCTTTGACCTTTAAATGTGACCTGGACCTTGGAGCCACGGACCTGGGTTTTGTGCGCAACACGTCGTCTAGTTGTGGTGAGCAATTGTGCCAAGTTATTTGAAAATCTGTCCATGAATGTCAGAGTTATTAACCGGACACGAAAGCATTTTGTTTTGACCTTTGACCTCTAAGTGTGACCTTGACCTTGGAGCCACGGACCTGGATTTTGTGCGCGACACGTCGTCTTGAAGTGGTGAGCAATTGTGCGAAGTTATTTGAAAATCCGTCCATTATTGTCAGAGTTATGAAGCGGACACGATTGTACAGACAAACGGACAACCTTTGACTTCTAAGTGTGACCTTGACCTTGTAGCCACGGACCTGGATTTTGTGCGCGACACGTCGTCTTGAAGTGGTGAGCAATTGTGCGAAGTTATTTGAAAATCCGTCCATTATTGTCAGAGTTATGAAGCGGGCACGATTGTACAGACGAACGGTCACGAACGGAAATCACAAACGGAAAGACAGTGCGACTACTATATGCCACTCTTTGGGGGCATACAAATTGAAAAGAATTTCGGGTCGAAAACCCGTTATAAGTGCCGCCTTGTTAAAAGGTACATACATGGCCAAGGATTATTGGTACTGATGTCGGTTAAATAATTGTAACTTTTGGACAACAGAAACGAACAAAAAATGTGATTAAATGCATTAAAAGTTTGAAATAAGCATTTGTTTTGAAATTTATTAATTGTATTTATCAGTCTTGCACAGAAAAGATGCACTCGGCGTCTCACTGTTTGTACTTTTTCTGGCGAATGGCTTTTTCAAGCGCGCTATCGGACAACTTAAAAAGTTGTAGGAAAAATCAGGTTTTTCCTCAATAATAAATCATCACAGGTGTGCACTCATGGTAAATTGGATTCTACGCGGAGTAACTCTGAGTGCGAATGACTCAACAATAGCGTACTTTCGCCGTGTGGATTCGCAAGTCCAAACACTCACTCCGTGTAGATCCGCGTGGCACACTATACGACCAAACTCAGCAAATCGAATAAAGTGTGGGTTTCGCATGAGCTGTACTGTATGTTACTGACGATAAACACATGTAAATGACAAATAATAAATATTAAACTGACGATTTACAAATAAGAAACTGACGATTTACAAATATGTAACTGATGAATGAACAATAGGTAACTGAGGAATTACACATATGTAACTGACGATTTACAAATAAGTAACTGTCGATTTACAAATATGTAACTGACGATTTACAAATAACTAACCGACGATTTATAAATAAATAACTGACGATTTACAAATATCGTCCTATTGAAATGTACCATCCAACATTTTGGCCAAAAATGACTTTTTGACATATTTCATTATAATTTCATGTAATCTTCATACTGTATAAAAATCTAAGCTATATTCCTTCAATTAAGGATTTTATGACATATATGTAATCAGAAGGCCATTCACATTTCGGTCATTTCCTTGAAGCAAAAAGGTACCAAGTGTGTCATTATCAGGGCTCCGGAAATATGGTTGCCCGACGCCCCGGGCAAGTGGATTTTGGGTGCGGGCAGGTGACCTTCGTAAATCTGGTTGTCCGTCACTTGCCCGATGGACGTTTCATTATCAGATAAAAATCAAGGGAAAATTTGCCTGGACTGTGAAGTTTGCCGATAATTTCGTAGTAATTAACCACCCGTCGCCTTCGCCGCGAGCAATTACTGATAAGTGTCATAAAACTGACCTGTTAAAACTGACCTGTGTTGTTCGTTATTGTTTAATCCCTCCCACTTGACAGTTTATCAGAATTTGATTGGCCGAGGAACGCTTGGGGTGCCAATCTTCAATTGAAGACGTGCGGTCTTTAGAATTCGTATACCGTGTGAAATATACCACAGTAACGAGCCCCTCTATGCAGGAAGTAATTAAGTCACGCGCCAGATTAGTGTGAAATACACATCAGTGTGTAAATCAGTTATTGAGATGGTGTTGTCGCTTTGTATGTCGGTCGGTGTGTCGTAGGTAATATATTCTGTTCAATAATTAAAAATCATGACGCAACACTTAACCTAGTACTGTATCCATATTATCCAATCAAATAACCGATGTATTTTTATCAGCCAATGAAACAACTCCCGTTCACTACCACGTGGTAAAGTGAAACAATGGCGATTCAATCAAACCAATTTGTAAACAAGTAGGACAATTAAACGATTATGGCAATTTGACGGCGTTGTTTGATGAGCAAAGAAACTATCGACGCATGTCGCTATCGACGCATGTCGTAATGAATAGCTAGGTGTGCATCTGTTTCTATTTCAAAATGCCATGTTTGTTTTGAATGAATCCGAGATCAATGACGGAACGGCGTGTTTTTGTTTTGAACTTGTATCGAAGATGTGCTTCGACCTTGGCTAGTTTCGATAATTATTCGAAGAAATGCAATTTGGCATCTCAAAAGATATTAACAGAAAAACAACTACAGTACCAGTCAAATTTAGGCATAAACCGTGCTAATAATTTCCAACACATAAGATTTATCTACATGAATTATATAACGAAAGTGAAAGTAGGAAAAAAGTTCTGTTTGACCTAATGCATCATTCTTTTCATTCTTTTTATCTGGTGTAGTCTATAACAAATGTAAAAGTAGAAACAAGTTTTGTTCGACCTAATGCATATTTTTTTTGTTAACTGCCTGCCCTTTTGCACTAGGAGCAAGCATCTTGTACATCTTAATTCCATAAGCATTAGGGTCTACCAATTTGGTACCAAGTTCATCAGTGATGTTATATCCTCGGGGTATCCTCACTGACACCCCACTCCCCCTCTCCCACCGGTGGAGGAAAACACTGATATGTGCACAATGGTCACAAGCTATAGCTCTGATCCTTCATGATTTAAGTCATTCATTTTACAATGAAATTATGTAAAAATTTATGACAAAAAAAAACAGTGAGAGAAAAGGATTTAACTTAGCGTGCGGTCTCGACGTAGCTTTATTTTGGGGCAAGTGACTTTTGAAATTGGGGCAAGTGACATTTTGGGCAGGGCAAGTGGATTTTGAAAATCTACTTGCCCTGGGCAAGTGAATTTTCAAAATATTTCCAGACCCCTGATTATGGTACCTTTTGCATTAATAAAACAATATATTATGTATTTTTCTTTTGTGCAAAAAGGTGCCAACTGACATATGCCATCATATGGTACCTTATTGCACACACTAGTAACTTTGTGCATTTATCATTTTAATGGTGTTTTTGATTATTAGATCTTTGGGCAAGGGTAAACAAATTATTTTAAAATTAACCTGAAGATTTTTCCCTTAAAATGTACAGTATAACCAAGACAACTATAATATCATCCCATTGGAGCAAAAAGGTACCATCTGATAATGCCGAAATTGTTTCATGTAAAAAGGAACCAAGTACAAAAACGGCAAAAATCATCTTTAAAAAGAAAGATTAGTGAAATAAACATTAACTATCATATTCTTAATAGTATTTTTCCCAGTTGAGCAAAGTTGCACAACTAAAATAGAAGTATGTGATTTTCGCAACAATCCAAAACAATTGCGTTTTCCTCAAAACTATGAAAATGTCACTTGGTACTTTTTTGCACCAATGGTGACGATTTACAAATAAGTAACTGTCGATTTACAAATATGTAACTGACGATTTACAAAAATGCAACTGTCGATTTACAAATAAGTAACTGACGACTTACAAATATGTAACTGACGATTTACAAATAAATAACTGACGATTTACAATTTTTTTACTGACGACAAAACATATGTAACTGATTATTTGAAAATAGGTAACTGATGATTAACAAATAAAAGTGATGATTTAAAAATATGGGGGTGATGATGTTTTACAAATATGTATCTTTTCATTGCAAAACTTGGTACACATTTGCTGCACATGCTACACTAAACTGGCGTTTCGTCTATATGCATGCTCATGTGTACTTTAAGATGATATGACCGGGTAAATCCTGTGCTGCACAGTTATACTGTCGTCCTTGAATGCTGCTTTTCTCGTTCGATTTTGAAATATATATTTGCACTTCAATGGTGTCTCGCCAGTATGTATGCACATGTGTCTTTTAAGATTGATTGAAATGGTAAACTCCCTTTGCTGCACAGTTTACACTTGAATGGTGTCTCACCAGTATGTATAAGCATGTGCCTTTTAAGACCGCCTGCATGGGAAAACACTTTGCTGCAAACGCTACGTGTGAATGTTTTCTCGCTTGTATGAATACACATGTGTGTTTTAAGATTAC
Source organism: Cyrtodaria siliqua (assembly GCA_037043455.1). Lineage (NCBI taxonomy): Eukaryota > Metazoa > Mollusca > Bivalvia > Adapedonta > Hiatellidae > Cyrtodaria > Cyrtodaria siliqua. The sequence goes on along the minus strand of JAWPHD010014735.1, from coordinate 35,191 downwards.
CTGACTGAGTAAAGCATTTGCTACACGTGCTATACTTAAAGGGTGTCTACCCTGTATGTGTGCGTTCGTGTATTTTAAGATTGAAGGAATGGGTAAATATGCTGCATAAACTACACTTAAATGGTGTCTCGTCTGTATGTGTGCGCTTGTCTGTTTTAAGATTGCATGACTGAGTAAAGTCTTTGCTGCAAACAATACACTTAAAATGTTTCTCGCCTGTATGTGTGCATTTGTGCAATTTTAGACTGACGGAATGGGTAAATATTTTATTGCACACGCTACATTTAAATGGTTTCTCGCCTGTATGTATGCGATTGTGCATTGTAAGACTGCGTGAATCGGTAATGTTTGTATTGCCCATGCTACACTTAAATGGTGTCTCGCCTGCATGTATGCGCATGTGTACTTTAAGATGGCCCGACCTGCTAAACCCTTTGCTGCACATGCTACACTTAAATGGTGTCTCGCCTGTATGTATGCGCATGTGTACTTTAAGATGGCCTGACCTGCTAAACCCTTTGCTGCACATGCTACACTTAAACAATGTCTCGTTTGTATGTACGCGTATGTGCTTTTTAAGATCACTTGGGTGGTTAAACTCTTTGCTGCACAGGCTACACTTAAATGGTGTCTCACCTGTATGTTTGCGCATGTGTGCCCTAAGACGGTCTGACCGGCTAAACCATTTGCTGCAAAGGCTACACTTAAATGGTGTCTCGCCTGTATGTATGAGCATGTGTTCTTTAAGATGGTCTGACCGGCTAAACCCTTTGCTGCACAGGCTACACTTAAAGGGTGTTTCGCCTGTATGTATACACATGTGTCTTTTAAGACCACCTGACTGGGTAAACTCTTTGCTACACACACTACACTTAAAGCATGTGTCGCCGGTATGTATAAGCATGTGTGTTTTTAGATTGCATAATTGAGTAAACCCATTGCTACACACGCTACACTTAAATGGTTTATCGCATGTATGTATGCCCATGTGCATTTTAAGATTACCTGACTGAGTAAAGCCTTTGCTGCAGATATTACAATGAAATGGTGTCTCGCTTATGTGTGTTCGTATGTGTGTTTTAACATGGCCTGACTGAGTAAAGCCTTTGTTGCACACGCTGCATGTAAAGGGTGTTTCGCCGGTATGTTTGCGCATGTTCGTTTTAATATTACTTGACTGCATAAATCCTTTGCTGCACATCCTACATTCAAATTAAGATCATCTGATTGGGCAGACCCTTTGCCGCACTCGCTTTTTTTAAGAAGTGTCTTGATAGGTAAATCCTTATAAACACTTTAAGAAGTGTCTTGAATGGGTAAATCCTTCTCTACATACACTACACTTACACGGCGTCTCGTCTGTATTTGTGTGCATGTGTCTCCAGATGGCTTGTCTGGGCAAATCGTTTGTTGTAATTGCTACATGTTAAGGCTGTCACGCTTGTATGAAAGCGCATGTGTTGTTTTATGATCACATGACTGGGTAAACCATTAAATACACTCGCTGAACTTACATGTTGTCTTGCTTGTACGTATGTGCATATGAAGTGTAAGATTGCCTATTGGCTAAATCATTTTCTACTAATTAAAACACTTGACTGTTGTCTTGCCTATATCTGTACATACTGTGAAAAACATTTGATGCATTCCTTCATTGGGTAGATAACTCTGATGTGTGTATATCCATAGTGGTTTAAAGATGGTTGTGCATGGTCCAATATCGTATTATCTTGATGTCTGAAATAAACACATGTCGCACACTTAACATGGTATTTCGTAAGAGTTTATAATACTGTGTAGTATAAGCATGAGCAGTACGTCTTCATTGCCAGAGTTTATCAATTCTTTCCCCTACTAAAGATGGGATATTGTGAACAGCAAACCTTGTAAAAACAAGAAATCGGTATAACCGATGAATGCTCGCTGATCAAGGTACACATGTAAAATACAATCGGATGAAAAATATCGAAGGAGTGGAGCCGACGAGCTTTGTATTATTTTTTTAAAAAACTCAAATGTCCCATAACTCCGCCAATTATTTTAACTGAAACATCCCAACAATATGCGCTACTAGACATCATAATTATTCTTCCTTTCAAGTTTTGTAAAAATCTGATTAAAAAAAATGTAGGCGAGGTTGAGCGGTAATGATTTCCATTTGAAAGTCCCATAACTCCCTAAAATCATTCAACTAGAAAGTCCTGACAATATGCGATATAAGAAATCTTAGTGATACTTCTTATAAAGTATTATGAAAATCAGACGAAAAGTTTAGGAGTTGATCAGCAAGCTTTTGATTTAAAATCTTTAAAGTCCCATAACTCCGCAAAAATCATTCAACTGGAACGTCCTGACAATAATGAATATGCGCTACTAGACATTTAATCTACTTATACTTCATGTGACGTTTCATAAACATCGGATGAAAACCATAGGAGTTAATCGGTCAAGAAAGCTGGACAGATGGGCATACTTATCGACAGACAAAGATACGGACGGAGATGATGGCAACTAGATGCTCCCCGGAAAATTTCGGGAAGCATAAAAAATGCTTACTGTATGTAAACAAGAGGTCAATGACTTTGAAGCTCTACTGATAGGTTTTGATAGCTAGATCAGATTCCTGTGAAGTTTCATGAACATCTGTGAAGTAGTTTCCGAGGAGTAGGCGCTACAAGGTTTACTATATAACTCTATGTCAACAAAGATGGCCACTGGCAGCCACGGTTAATGTCGAATCAAAAAAATCTTCAACAAGAACCAACATCATTGCAGGTTGATCAGTTTAGAGAAAGTGCCATATCAATATCGCTTACAGTTTTCAAGAAGTAGTCGCTACAATCTTGTTTTTTAAAAAAATCTAATTTTAGCTGTCGTGGCCACCTTTAATTTCCGGCAAACCTACAAGGATTAACTAGATATTAAGAACAACATTCCTGTGAAGTTTCATGAAAATCCGTCAAGTAGTTTCAGAGGAGTAGTCGATACACGCTTTTACTATATAACTCTATGTAAACAAAGATGTCCGCTGGCAGCCATGTTTAATGTTGAATCAAAATAATTTTCGACAAGATCAACATCATCGCATGCTGATCATTTTAGAAAAAGACAATATCAATATCACTGATAGTTTTCAAGAGGTAGGTGCTACAACCTTGGGTTTTTTATTTATTTAAATTAGCCTTGGTGGCCATCTTGAATTTCCGGCTGACCTGAAATTTCGTTAGGATCAACAAGACATCAAGTGCAAAATTCCTGTGAAGTGTCATGAACATCTGTAAAGTAGTTTCAGAGGATTAGTTGGCGGCCATGTTTTTTGTCAAATTAAAATATTGTTCGACAAGTATCAACACCATGTCATGTTGATCATTTTAGAAAAAGTCCCATATATCACTTATAGATTATAAGAAATAGTCGCTACAAACTTTTTTTTTTTTTAATTTAATTTTAGCCGTGGCGGCCATCTTGAATTTCCGGCCGACCTGAAAGATCGTTAGGATCAATTGGCATCAAGAGCAACATTCCTGTGAAGTTTCATAAATACCCGTCAAGTAGTTTCAGAGGAGTAGTCACTATAAGTTTTTTACTATATAACTCTATGTAAGTAATCATATTTGTCAATCATGTTGAGCATTTTAGAGAAAGTCCTATATCAATAACACTTTTAGTTTTCAAGAAGTATTCGCTACAATCTTGTTTTTTAAAAATCTAATGTCAGTTGTCGCGTAGTCAAGTAGTTTCAGAGGAGTAGTCATTACAAGTTTTTTACTATATAACTCTGTGTAAAAAAATGGCAGCTAGCAGACATGTTTAATGTCGAATCAAAATGATTTCCAACAAGGACCAACATGCTGATCATTTTAGAGAAAGTCCCATATCAAAATCACTAATAGTTTTCAAGAAGTAGTCGCTACAATCTTGTTTTTTTAAAATGTAATGTTAGCTGTCGCGGCCATTTTGAGTTTGGGCCAACCTGAAATTTTACTACGATTAACTAGATATCAAGAGCAACGTACCTGTGAAGATTCATGAAAATCCGTCAAGTAGTTTCAGAGGAGTAGTTGCAACATTTTTTTTTTATAACTATATGTAAACAAAGATGGCCGGCCATGTTTAATGTCGAATCAAAATAATTTTCGACTAGGATCAAAACCATGTCATGCTGATCATTTTAGAAAAAAAAACATATCAATATCACTTATAGTTTTCAAGATGTAGTAGCTAAATTAGAGGTCAATGACCTTGAAGCTCTACTGATAGGTGTTGATAGCTAGATCAGAATTTCTGTGAAGTTTCATGAAAATCTGCCAAGTACTTTCAGAGGGGTAGTCACTATAAGTTGTTACTATATAACTCTATGTAAACAAAGATGGTCGCTGGCATGTTAATGTTGAATCAAAATAATTTTTAACAAGGACCAACATCATGTCATGCTGATCATTTTAGAAAACGTCCCCATATCAATATCACTTACAGTTTTCAAGCAGTAGTAGCTAAACAAAAGGTCAATGACCTTGAAGCTCTACTGATATGTGTTGATAGCTAAATCAGCATTCCTGTGAAGTTTCATGAACATCTGCCAAGTAGTTTTAGAGGGGTAGTCACTACAAGTTCTTACTATATAACTCTATGTAAACAAATATGGCCACTGACAGCCATGTTTAATGTCGAATAAAAATAATTTTCAACAAGGACCAACATCATGTCATGCTGATCATTTTAGAAAAGGTCCCATATCAATACAGACCCAGTTGCGTTCAAGTATCCCAAATAAATGCAGAACGAATGCTGTACGAACGGAAAATGAACGCAGAATTATCGCAGAATTAACGTTGCACGATCTATATTTTAAAAATGCATTTCGTTCGTTGAGTTTGTTTCGTTCGTTTTCAGCGTTCAGCGTTTTAAAAAACTAACGATGAAAGCAATTTTTAAAATGCTAAACGCTGAAAACGAACGGAACGAACGAAGTGAACGCAAATGCATTTCGCTGTGTCGGATAACTTTCAATATTATCCTTTTGAGTACATAACTGAAGTCTCGATTTAAACGAAGTGCATTTCGCAGTATTTTAATATAAAGAAATACACTGTGTAAATGGTGTTTTTTAAGCATGATTACACTTTCATTTTTACTGATTTAAAATAGGAAATGTATTTATTGTGTAGCACAAACTTTATACTATTTCAATATAAAACTGAAATAATGTTGGTAAAATCAGACGGCATATTTTTATATAGTGTCAAGTATGTTAAATTTTGATCACAAATATTAGTCCCCAACTCGTGGTAAGAATATCATTCGTAGTTTAATCTTCAGAAATGTTGCGATTTGTAAACGCTGAACGAACGAACGCAAATGCATTTCTCCGTTTGTGCATTTAAACGTACACATTTTTTTTTAAAAAATGCATTCATAAATATGAAATGCAAACGGAATGCAAACGGCACGCAAACGGAATGCATTTTTGGGGTACTTGAACGCAACTGGGTCTGTATCACTTATAGTTTTCAAGACGTAGTCGCTACAATTTTGTCTTTTAAAAATCTATTTTTAGCCGTGGCGGCCATCTTGACCGGCCGAGCTGAAATTCTGCTAGGACTAACTAGACATCAAGAGCAACATTCCTGTGAATTTCATGAACATCGTTTAAGTAGTTTCAGAGGAGTAGTCGCTACAATTATTTATTATATTACTCCATGTAAAAACAAGAAATTGCAGCACTGCTGCTGGAAGAAATGTTGAACAATTCCGAATATAATATTAATATTTCAGGGTCAAGCTAGGGGAAAAGGAGAGCACGGAGAAGTGGAAAATGCGAGTGGATAAAATTCACAATTATTTATATTGGATGAATGATTTATATATGTTGTCAATTTTTATATAAATATATTATATATCTTGGCCTACTCTTTTTTTTTTTCAAATTAAAGTTTTTTAATTATGACAGACATGTTTTAATAATTTAATTTAGAGTGGTCATATTCAATATGCATATCGTTATCAGAGAATTCAATATGAATGTCATTAACGGCTCATCAAAAAAAATTATAGGTTATTCAGAGCCACCCTTGAGAGAGGGGAATGATACATGTAAAGGCCCATACCCTTACTCTTACCGAAGTTTCTTTGTTTTCTACATCATAACATGACAAAATGTGAATTCTAATTTCTAGTGCATTTTCTAATATTTCATTGCTAAAATCCTATGATAATGACCCCCGTGCGAGCCCCTTAAAATCTGACAAGCATAGGCTAACACTGGTTGTCGAATGTTAGGGGTGTGATGGTGATGGATAGCCTCTGGTTTGCCCTTGTTATTTGGGGATCAGCCAATTCAATCTGTAAGGTAATGAATTGAATGTTGTTTAATGGCTGATCAACACATTATAGGTTATTTGGAGGCGCCCTATAGAGTAGGGAATCTGGACACATAGGAATCTGGAACCTGTCATACTATAACGAATATATTATTATATATAGTTCTATATAAACTAACGTGCTTGGAGGATAGACTCCAATATACAAAACCTTCCAATTTACGTTCCCATCCATCTGACGAGGTCAATGAAAAGTGTCTTGCTGAAGAACACCAAGACGAAACTCAGTGGCAGTTGTGAGGCTTGACCCCGGGTTCACCGGATTTCAAGTTCAGCGGTAACTATTCATAGGGCCACGCCAGCCCATTTATACATTATGAAGCGGTATTTAAAATATGACCTCTAGATAAATAAACATGAACGAATGCACTTGTTACATATAATTCCTTTTGAAAATGTCAACTAAGGTCAACTACGGACTTGAAGAACGGGACGAATCATGGCCTGTGGGATTCGCTTACTATATAACTCTATGTGAACAAAGATGGCTGCTGGCAGCCATGTTTAATGTCGAATCAAAATAATTTTCAACAAGGACCAACATCTGTCATCACCTTGAATTTCCGACATATTTTTTTTTCTTCAGAATAGTAAACGTTATCTACATGTTTACACATCCCTTTTTGGGCTAGCAAAACAAGATAAAATAGTGAATTTAAGATTAAACGTTCGTATGTGAAAAAACAAGAAAAAAGACATCCAGACGTCAAATAAATTTGACAAGGATAACAGTTACACTCTATTCATTAGTATTTGACTTTGAGATTTAATGCAGTAATGGTTTTATATTATTATTAAACGAAAAGCTTGGCGAACAAACCCGAGAAGCATTACTAACATGCAACGAACAACAAGTAAGCACATTCGTTTTCCGATAGGTCCAGTGTATCGTTCTTAAAACTCTTTTTTAAAACTCTAGCATCAATTTAACCTTTAAGAAAATGTACTCAATATTAGTCTAGTAAATGGAGGCATATGAATTACGGGAGGTAACCAAATCAATTCCAAAGGACTCTTAGGGCGAAATACGGTTCGACCTTTTCTTCTTTTAAAACTGAGTTTGTAAAACTGTACGTGTTCGTCAATTTATGTTGTTGTTATTATTATTATTATTATTATTATTATTATTATTATTATTATTATTATTATAAGTAGGCCTAGTAGTAGTAGTAGTAGTAGTAGTAGTTGCAGTGCCAGTAGCAACAGCAGTAGTTATATATAGAGTTATATATAGAATATATGTTGTTGTTCTTGTTTTTTCCACAGACATATTAAAAAACAGAAAGAAACTTCCTGTCTTAACCAATGAAGTAACCAATATATCACGTGGCGCCTTAACTTTTCCTTCTATCTCCTCTCTCAATTATTCACCGATTTTGATGAGAATACATCCAAAAGATTCATAGTGAATAGCAAAATGGTATTATAATAACTTATGTTTATTTTGAAAGTAAGAAATTGTATAAAAAGATGTTTAAAGTTAAAAATGTCATCATGTTTCGCTTTTCTCTTAAAAATCAAGGTTTTGACATGGTCAAAGTTTCCGTCAAACTCCTTTTTTGCTCTAAATGTAAGAGAAAGTAAAATACTATCATTGGAAAGAAAATTAAATTTGTGATGGTATTTGGCATGAATGAAACTTGTATCTATAAAACTCTTCATAATATGTATGTTTAAAGTTGGAAATATTTTGTGTAATTTTCGGACTGTGCCACGTGAAATTTTGATAATTTTCGTAGTGTCCAATCTATTTGTTATTAGGTCTGTGTTTTTTCTGATTAGTAAAATGTATCTACATGTTTACACATCCCGTTTTGGGCGAGGAAAAAACTAGATAAAATAGTGATTTTAAGATTAAACGTCCATATGTAAAAAAAGGGCACCCCAGACGTCAAATAAATGAGACTAGGAACTCTGTTCATTAGTATTTGAGTTCTAATGCAGAAATGGGTTTAAATGATATTATTACGGGATTAAACGAAACGCAAGGCGAACAAACCCGAGAAGCATTCCTAACATGTAAACGAACGACAAGTAAGCACATTCGTTTTCCTATATGTCTAGTCAGGGGGTACGTATACGTATACTTACTCCCTGGTCTAGTGTAACATTCTTAAAACTCGTTTTTTAAAACTCTAGCATAAACCTAAGGCTACGCATACTTTACAAAGTGGGTGGGGGTGGTTGAGAGCAATATAGTTTGTTTTTTTCTTTCACTAAAGATTTTCCTTGACCAAAGCTTATATTTTCTTCTAAATGTTAAAGGTGAGAGTAAATTAAAAGAATTACAAATTAAAATTATTTTACTAAATGCATAATAAATAAAAAAAAATAATAGGGATTAAAACATGCGTCCAATCTACTTAACCGTACACATTTTATGCACTTGTGAAATGTTCTTACACAGATATATGACTTTCCAAAAATGTTTGAAGCTGTTTACCTTAACTCCACGTAAATCCTTAGTAATTCGTAAATAAGTGTGGTGGTGTTGTCAAATTTAGTACATCCTGTTTAGCATCTATTTTGTTCATTCTTAAAAAACGTAAACACACTAAATAGAATACGTGGTCCGAGTATTAACTTTCATACCCCATTCAACCTTTTCTCCAAGAAGTGAAAATGGGGTTGACTGGGGTATGAAATAAAACCTTAATTTCGGCTTAAAAATTTTGCATATTGTAACATTAAAACATTTAATAGGTAATTTTAAACAGGTTATGAAAACGTATGTTTTCAGTAAAAAAGGATTTAAGCGTGTTTTATTGTCGAAATATCCATTATAAAATCCTGCTAATATAAGTTTTCCTATCGCTTAATGGAATTAAGGTGAGAACACGTAATGCACATTAAGCAATGAAAGTAGGAAACTAATGATTAACACATATGTGACTGATTATTTACACGTAACTGAAGATTAACATTTATTTGACTGATTATTTACAAATATTATTATACGTAAATTTATCATTTGGTAACAGTCTTTTCCTAAATACCATAACTTTAGTTTTACGTGTATTCATAAATATACGCTTACACAATACCGAGGTAAACAGTTTAGATAAGCAGGTTACTAATTTACATGTAATACCCTTATAGTCATCAACACCATTGCTATCTCCGTTATCATGACATCCTCTGTCCATTTTTCTGGAAAAAAAAATCCACTGCTCAAAACGAAATTAAATATGTCGCAAATATATGAAGATAAAATATCAATATATTCTAAAAGATAGTCATTCATTAAAAATCATTACCAGTAGATTTACCACAATTAGGAATTTTAACAGCTTCTAATATTTCAGATAAAGTTATCATCTATCTAGCTGCTCATATGCACCATCCAAATTATCAAAATCATGATTCGATGCCTCTGCATCATCTTTTTTTACATTAAATATATCATTTCCAAACATAATCATAAAATGATTAAATAGTAATATTACTAAGACCCATTTACGGTTCGCCACTATGTTTTCCTCTTTGATTGTGTGCTGATCGAACAGATTGTGTATCCTATGATGACGTCTACCGAAATCCTGAATGGACGGTAACGTTTGATGTTCGTCTCCAATCTTGTCTTGTCGTGTCCTTAATGGTTTATTCTCTTCTTGCTCTGGTTTCTGTCAAGCCATTAAGTACGTGCTATGTGACTTTCTAAGTTTTTGTTGTTGTTTTTTAATATGCATTTATGCATGGTTATCTCTGTGTTATATTGCCTATTAATGCTACCTAGACTGTTAGAGGATACAGCATGGGGGGATTTCTTTATTTACACTGTATTTTTGTTTTTGGATGACAACAGGATAAGAGGGGGTTAGTGCAAACTATAACGTGGTTTAAACTCCCATCGGCCTGACCGTTTCAAGGCGGTAGCCCTATATCAACACGTTTTATGTTTGTTATGTCATATGCCTCGTCTTTTATTTATCCTTGTAGTTGTTGTATATATGCAATATTTCCTGCTTTTCTTCTTATACCTACTTTTAAATGTATTCTCTAATTGGTGCCATCAATTAATGCTTAAAAAAATAGTGCATTTTATCAGAAAATAAAGCGCTCCTTTCCATATGCAAATAAAAGCTTTCATAGCCTAATCCTTAAAACATTTGTATTATTTCATAGGAATAAGAGACACAAAAAAAGACAGACAGATAGAGACAGAATGACATAATTATATGCAGACATCAGAAAAACATACTGACAGACGTGCCCGCTTCACTGGTCATTATACAGCAAAACAATTGAGATGAATTGCGTTTTAAGGCGCACCAACACATGAAAGGTTTTATGGCGCCTCACAGGAATGAACGTGCAATGCTCATCCTCCATTTACATCAAGATACAATATGGAGAATGGACCGGGAACCTTCTTACCTGCAGAACTGCAGAGTAGCTGCAAATTCTATAGTAGACACTTCGTTTACAATGGAGCCACGTTTGCATACGTGGTGTCATGGTAAAGACCTTGAATGAGCATGATAAAAAATAAAATGACATGAATGGGGTTCCTACCCCTCTGCATGTGACAGTGTGTTTTTGAGATTGCAGTGCAACCACACGGGGCAGGCCAAAACAAAAACAAAACATACCTTTGACACACTATCACAGGTTGTGACCTTGGTGTACAATGCTGAAACGTGTCTGTTTTAAAAGCGACACACGGCAATCTTTAATTTTTAAAATTCTCGTCATCCGATAGTTGAACTGGGTTTTACGGCATACTGACAGAAAACGGTTATATGGCACCAACATGAATGGACATTTCAGGTCCAACTCCCCATTATCATCTAGATAAATAGATTTTCTACATATTAACTTGCAAATACTTGTTTGAATAATGTTATAACTAATTGTTTATTTTACACCGATATTAGTATATTAAATTTTAACATATGATACGATAACTAAGAAGAATAGAAAACTGCACAAAAAAAAACGTATTTAATTATTATTTTATACCAACATGTTAAAACTAAAAAATAGATGATCCTGTACTTATAAATCGTTGTGCGCATTTTAAGGAGAATATCCCCTTATGTGTAATCAAATTGAAATTTCATTACAAAAATATAGAAATCAGATAAATGCTGAATATTTTACATGGAACTTCCAGTTTAATACTTAGACATAAGTAAGTCCTATCCTAATGAAACAATGTTGATAAAATATGTGACCTACTCAATGCACACATGACCTTGATCTCGTTGTCTTTTATTATTATCACAGTCCTAAATGCATGTACACATTTATTAGTATAGGTCCGTGTTATTATGTAGGACATATATTTACTGTGTTTAGTGTTTATTGTTAGAGAAATCAACACCACTTATAGATCATTGTGGTAGAAATACTAGAAACAGCATGAACAGAGTTGTATTTCTTATTTGCAATTGTGTCCACCGGCACACTAAATAGTACACACACATTAACAAATATGTAGCTGATGATTAAGACATAGGCAACTGCTGATTAACAAAAATGCAACTGATGATTAACAAATAGGTAACTGATGATGAACAAAAATGTAACTGATGATTAACAAATATGTACCTGATGATTAAGAAATATGTAGCTGATGATTAAGAAATAGGTAACTGATGATAAAGAAAATGACGATTTACAAATAAGCAACTGACGATTTACAAGTATGTAACTGACGATAACACATATGTATTTGCAAATAAGTTACTGATGAATAACAAATAAATAACTGATGATTTACAAATATGTAACCGATTGTTAACAAATGAATAAGTGATGATTTAAAAAAAAAAAAAAAAATTTATTTAAAACAGGGTAAACCCTTTGCTGCACACACTACAATAAACTGATGTTTCACCTGTATGTTTGGCCATGTGCACTTTAAGATGATATGACCTGGTAAATCCTTTGCTGCACGCACTACACTTAAATGGTGTCTCGTTTTTATGAATGTGCATGTGTCTTTCAAGACTTCCTGACTGGGTAAATTGTTTGCTGCACACTCTCCACTTAAATGGTGTCTCGCCAGTATGTATGCACATGTGTCTGCTAAAACTGCCGGAAATGGTAAACCCTTTGCTGCACACACTACACTTGAATAGTGTCTCGCCAGTATGAATAAGCATGTGTATTTTAAGACCGCCTGAATGGGAATACCCTTTGCTGCACATGCTACACTTATGGTATCTCGCCTTTCTGTGTGCCCATGTGTATTTTAAGACTGAATGAACTGTTAAGACCTTTGTTGCACATACTACACTGAAATGATGTCGCCTGTATGTGTGGTAGAGTGTTTTTTTTAGTGTTTTAATAGTTATCGTCATTACGGAACTAATGATTGCATGTGTTGAGGTTATGCTAACCTTAACATTATTAGGCTAACACCCTTTAATAGTACTGGTCATAGCTGAATAGGTTTTAGAGGGAAAGTAGATTGTCACCTGACATCCAGGTGAAATCTGATTGGTCAATAGGTAGTTTTAAATTAGTCTTGCAAAGAAAGTTGATTTGTGAAGAAGTCTCTTAAAATTATGTTTTGCATCCATCTTGGATAAGTTATTTTAATCAGTTTAATGTAGTTGCAATATTTGCAATGTCTGTATATTTATATTCTTAGAGTTTCCTAAGAATATAGGACAGTTATGTTTTAATATATAATGGTGAAATTCCATGATTTGGAAGTGTTTGGAAATGTGGAAATGGATGTAGGATTTGGAAGGTAGGAAACATATTTGTTTTATTCCTTGGTCATTGTTTAATGTCATATTTCACTATTATTGATTTCCATTTTGGATTGATCAAGGGGTTGATAATTGATAAATTACCAAATCATAGGGATTAAGAAGTGATTTTAACTATGTGTAACTTTGTAATTGCCATGCATCTGTTTGCATCTGTAAGATTGTGAATGTAATAGTTAAATGGCAATAAGTCTGCCCTTGCGTCCGTTGTCGGATATGTGTATTGTATAAGTAATTATTATATGAACAGAGGCACGAATTGTATATTGATGTTTGCTAGACATTTGAATCGATTGTCTGTGTCCAGTTTGTTATGATGAAGTTTACAGGTACATGAACTAATTCAGACCTTTTATGTACAGATATATGTAGAGCTGGTGGCGAGCTGGTAAATAGAATGGCAGGAGAGATGGATGTGATGGATATAGTCTTTGTACCATATACATGTAGGTATTAATAATAACTATGTGACTATATTGCGACTATTATTTAATAGTTCACACTGCTGTTATGCGTTAAGGAATTTGTTTGTTTTGCAAGTAGGAACCCAATACCGAGTAGGAACCTAATATCGAGTAGGAACCCAACGAGTAGGAACCCGACCCAACAACGAAGACAATGTACCAATTTGTGACATGGCCTCAAGCCAGTGAAGTATTTTATAATTGTTTTAAGTGTTATGTGTTGCTAGCATACTATATACACTTTTGATAAGTGCGCACTGCGTTCATAGTGTTCCAGAGACGTTTACAGTATTTCAGCAGGAAATCGACGCTCAGGATAGGTTTTTTTTCAATGTGTGAAATATTTATTGTAAACAATTTAAAGTGCACATTAGGACAAGTCCCTTTAATAACTTTTATTGGAGCCAAGGTCATATTTACTGAGGTGTTAATTTGACAGGTATTACATAACTGGTCAGCTGTGAGTAAATCCAATATTATATTATATACTATAGATTAACAGATGTAAATCAGGTGTGATTTGATCATTTGGTAATATATAATTGTAGTAAAATAGATATTTATTTGATGTTCAATATTTTGAATGAATTTACATTTTGTAAAATCATTGATATAATTCTGTGGTTGTGTCAGACGAGATGAGTATGCATAGAATTTATACTACATAGTCCATATAGTGAGTGAATTTGACTTTCAAGTTGAATTCATTTTTCAGTGTTAGTGAGTACATCAGACAGTCTGAGTATTCGTGTACTCTGAGTATAAGCATGGCAATTGTACAGTGAATGGGAATTAATTTTAAAAAATCGGGTGGGATTAGATAATTATCTTTCCTGATTGATATTTTGGGAGGGATTTGGCAATTATCTGTCCTGAGATTGGTTTAATTGGATATCAGATAGGTTATTGTACATTGGATAGTCAGTATTGGTTTATTGGCGTTAGTATTGATTGATCAGTGAGTCAGATGAGTTTAAGGTTTTGTTTCAAAGACATAAAAGTTCTTTAGAAACGGTTGTTTATTGTGAGTTGTTTGATTTTGAGCATGTTGAGTGCAGAGATTCAGGTTGACCAGTATATTTGCATGTAGATAACACTGTTGTATACTAATCAGGATTAACTTCAATAATAGATAGCATTTTATTTCAGGGTATTTCTTTTCAGGAAGAGCATCATTCTGTATCCTTAATGAAAATATGTATTTGATAAATTATGTGTTACTAACATTAATATTGAGTAACCTCCAATTTTTTCCCATTCAATTGTGTTTGATAGTGTCTTGAGATTGAATTAGTTCGGAATTAAATTATTGAAATTAATTACCTCCCTTTATAGGAATTTAATTATTTTTGAAATAGTTAAACTTTTGATTTTAAATTTAATTTCAAATAACATAGAAGGTATTATTTATAAACTATTGAGTTTGTATTTAGATATATTTTGGTAAAGTAAATTGGTGAATTTGTAAATATTGAATTAAGGTTTACTTTGGTAATATAAATTGTTGGATTTAGTATTACTTGATAGATGTTTAACTTAGTTTGATTTTGATTTAAATTAAATTATTTTAATTTAAAAACTGAGTTTTGACTTAGACATTCTATAAGTGTGATTAGATATTCATACAGGGATTAGAACTCACATTTTGAATATTTTATTTCAGCATTTCGACATTAGTGTTTGAATTACGTGATAGTTTTATGAGATACATAGGTTCAACACTACTACATTACGATGTGGGATGAAATGGTGAATAGAGTTTTGATGAGATGCAGAGACGACAAGTTGAGAGTGAGGAGTATGAGGGTGATGTTGATTGGTGTGAGGAAGAGCAAGTGATGTGTTACAGGTGTGGACAGGTTGGACATATCAGGATTGGATGTAGGGTCATCTTGGATCATAGTCGGAATCAGTCACATGTAGCTAAGGTTGCCGATTCCTATAGACATACACCACAGATGGATGCATTTAGACCTTATGGCCGCAACGACTATACAGGTTACACCAGGAAGGCCAACTTATACAGTCAAGGCATACCAGATGGGCTTATAGGAACGAGCAATAAGGTTGGCATGAGAGTGAATGGAGTTGACACGGTTGAATTCTTGGATACTGGAGCAGCTCTTTCCACTGTATCGGAATCGTTCTACCGAAGCCACTTGGATGATGTAGATATACAATCCATGGAAAATGTATTAGAAGTTGTGTGTGCCAATGGGAACAACCTGCCATACTTTGGGTACATCAAAGCCAGCATTGCTGTAGATGGATTACCCATGGGTCAGCCGAACGAATGTTTGCTTCTTGTTGTTCCGGAGACTGCTGCCAATAGAAGAATACCACGGCTACTTGGTACCAACGTTCTGCAAGCATTTATGGTGGACACCAAGAAAGATATGGAAACCAGTTCCTGCAGAAGGCCGATTTACATGTACCATGGTACTTGGCTTTCAATTGTTTGACTCTAACAGAGAAACAACTTAGGCGGAATAAGAACTCCATTGCCATAGTGAAGAGTGCAGAAAGCAGACCTGTCACTTTAGAGCCGAATTCAACGATAGTTGTGCCTGGTTACTTGGATAAGGAGATACAGTACCATCAGACATCGGCGATACTTCATCCATCCAAGCTATCGAACATACCGGATGACATTGATGTTGCACCGACACTGGTCGCATACAAGTACTGGGACACAGGGTAGGTGGATGTACATATTTCCAACATAACGACGAGGACAGTACGGATCCAGCCACATGAGGTCATGTGTGAAATTCAGCCTGTGACTATAACCGACCAACCCGATACTATGGAAGCCAAGAAGGACAACCAGGACCCGCCACTGTTGGATGTTGTTAACATCAACACAGAAAACATCACACCACAGCAACGCAAGACGTTAGAAGACGTAATTTTAAATTACTATGATGTATTTTCGCATAGCGACAAAGATATAGGACACGTTTCAAGAGTGAAACACAGGATTGACTTGAATGATGAGATTCCCTTCAAACAACGACCTCGCCGTATACCGCCTGGCATGTTTGAAGAAGTGAGGAACCATCTTCAACAACTTTTAGATGCTGGAATAATTAGAAGATCGCATTCGCCATGGACATCTAACATCGTCCTCGTAAAGAAGAAAGATGGACAGATCCGGATGTGTGTAGACTACCGTCAACTCAACATGCGCACCATCAAGGATTCGTATGCATTGCCCAGAGTAGAAGAGATACTGGACGCTCTATCCAAAGCAAAATACTTTACAGTATTGGACATGAAGAGTGGCTACCATCAAGTTGAAGTTTTGGAGACTCACAAGGAACGGACTGCTTTCACAGTAGGACCCTTGGGTTTCTTTGAGTTTCAGCGGTTACCGTTTGGTCTCTGTAACTCGCCTGCTACCTACCAAAGGCTAATGGAGGATTGTTTAGGAGATCTACATCTTACTATATGCTTTATTTTTCTAGACGATCTTATCATCTACTCTAAGACGTTCGAGGAGCATATAGAAAGACTAGCCAAGGTACTGGACAAGCTGCGAGAGAACAACCTCAAGTTGTCATCAAAGAAATGTTTCTTCTGTCAAGAGAAAGTGTGCTACGTTGGCCATATAGTGTCAGAGAGGGGAATAGAGCCAGATCCCAAGAAGATAGAGAAAGTCCTGAATTGGCCACAACCACAGACACCAGAAGAAGTCAGAAGTTTCGTCGGCTTTGCTGGGTATTACCGGAAGTTTGTACAGAACTTTTTCACGATTGCCAAGCCTTTGACGGATCTGATGCCAACTACAGCAAAGAAGAAGACGAAAGCACAGAAGAAAGTGTCAACAACACCAGAGAGAAAGAAATGGAGTTGGGGACCAGCGGAAGATCAAGCATTTACCACCTTGAAAGACAAGCTTGTATCGTACCCTATCCTTGGATTTGCTGATTACAGTTTGCCATTTGAGTTGCACACTGATGCATCAGGCCAAGGATTGGGAGCAGTTTTATATCAAGAACAATCCGGGCAGAAAAGAGTGATAGCCTATGCTAGCAGAGGACTTAGCAACAGCGAAAGAAACTATCCGAGTCACAAGTTAGAGTTTCTGGCACTGAAGTGGGCTATGACGGAGAAGTTTCAGGACTACTTGTATTCGCATAAATGTACAGTGTTGACAGATAACAATCCACTGACATACATCCTGACTTCAGCCAAATTAGATGCAACGGGACATAGATGGCTTGCAGCACTGTCTACTTTCGATTTCACCATCAAGTACCGACCTGGAGTAAAGAATGCAGATGCTGATGCCATGAGTAGACTCCCAGAGAAGTTACCAAGACAGGACATCGATAGAAATTCAGTTCAAGCTGTATGTAGTGGCATATCTGTGCCACCATACATATTGAATTTGGCGCTATCCGCAGATGTTATCGATGACGACATCGAAGATGATGATGAAGGGATTGTATGATTCTCAGACAGGGATTGGAGAAGAATTCAAGACAGGGATCCCACAATTAAAAGATGGATATGTGCAGTCAGGGAAAGAAGGAAGCCATCACGAAGGGAAATGATGTTTCACCCTGATAACGCTGCATATTCTAAGATTTTTAACCATCTTGTGTTAGTGAGAGGAGTGTTGTACCGAGAGGTTGAAATGCACGGATAGAAGCGGAAACAACTAGTGATTCCGCAGTCGTTTGTGCGAAAAGTATTGATCAGTCTCCACAACGATGTTGGACATCCTGGAAGGGACAAAACTATCTCCCTTATCCGAGATAGAATGTACTGGCCAGGTGTTACCAAGGATGTGGAGGACTGGGTGAACAGATGTGGACGATGCATAAGGAGGAAGAGAGAACAGCACAGAGCACCACTGGTTAACATCCAAACTATGCACCACTGGAACTAGTTGCCATGGACTACCTATCGTTGGAACGATCCATCGGTGGATTTCAGAATATCCTAGTGATAACTGACCACTTCACGAGATATGCCATGGCCATTCCAGCAAAGAACCAGAGTGCAAAGACAACAGCAGAAGCCTTCTTTAACAACTTCGTAGTGAATTTTGGTCTACCAAAGCGAATCCATTCGGATCAAGGAGCAAACTTCGAAGGAAATCTGATCAAACAGCTCTGTAACATCTGGAATGACCAAGTCTCGAACGACGTCGTACCATCCTATGGGCAATGGAATGACGGAGAAATTCAACCGAACTTTGTTGGATATGCTGGGGACGATAGATCCAGACAGAAAGAAGGACTGGAAGAGCCATGTAGGACCTATTGTGCATGCCTACAACTGCACCAGACATACATCTACAGGCTGCTCAACATTCTTTCTGATGTTTGGAAGAGAGCCAAGACTTCCCCTGGATTTAGCGTTTGGATTAAGACGTCAATCAGAACAGGCAGCCACAGTCCAAATATATAAAGGAGCTAAGAGACAAGTTGAAGCAGCCGTACCATCTTGCTTCAGAAGCTGCAAAGAAGTCGAGAGATGAGCAAAAGAGGAATTACGACATGAGGGCAAGAGGATCGGTGATACATCCTGGAGACAGAGTGCTTGTGAAGATAGTGGCGTTTGATGGAAAACACAAGTTAGCCAACCGATGGGAGGAGGAAGTATACGTGGTACTGGATCAGCGTAACAGTGATTTACCAGTATACGTAGTACAACAGGAGAATGGGGAAGGCAGAACAATAACCCTGCATAGGAATTTGCTACTTCCTATAGGATCGATAGAGGATGGCGAAGAACATCTAGGTCAGGAGATACAGAGGCTGCATCGGAAAAACAGTAAGACAGAAGGTCATCATCCGATCGCAGCGAAGAGACTGGGTAAAAGAGAAGTGAAAGTACCATATTCTACTGAGACTGATGTTTACACACATCAGGAAGAGGACGAAGACTCAGAAGAAGAATCTGTGTATATAGTCAAATCAGCAGGCAAAACAACCGAGGCTGACATTGAACACAATGTCGTTCAGGAAGAGGAAGAATATGAAAACAACGAAGAACCTGTTGTCAATGACGATAACGTTTCGCATCACGAGGATGCAGGTTCGACTGGTGACGAAACGGGAGATGTGTCAACCGCAGCTGATGAGGACGCTCACACCTCCAATGGAGCAGGTGAAGCTGACGGTGTAACATCTGAGGAAGCTGAGGATACAGCTACTGCTGATGATGAAGACGATGGCCAGAGGAACGCTCTAGCTAGAGATGGTGACGGTAAACCAGAAGAGGTGACCGTACCTGAAAAATCAGCAACGCCAGAACCAGTTCCAAGACAACCAGGAGAAAGGAAAAGACCAGGTTGGATGACTTCTGGTGAATTTGTCAAGTCTGCCACAGCTACAGCAGCTAGTGAGCAACCCGACTGGATACAGAGAGTTAACTTACTGCGCTCTTTGGCGAGCACCATGCCTCCTTCTCTGCAACAAGATATCATCAAGATAATTCTGGAAATTGTTGCACAGAAGTGAATGTCGTGGAAGACATTATTATAAAGGAGGGGAGTATGTGGTAGAGTGTGTTTTAGTGTTTTAATATGTATCGTCATTACGGAACTAATGATTGCATGTGTTGAAGTTATGCTAACCTTAACATTATTAGGCTAACACCCTTTAATAGTACTGGTCATAGCTGAATAGGTTTTAGAGGGAAAGTAGATTGTCCCCTGACATCAAGGTGAAATCTGATTGGTCAGTAGGTAGTTTTAAAATTAGTCTTGCAAAGAAAGTTGATGTGTGAAGAAGTCTCTTAAAATTATGTTTTGCATCCATCTTGGATAAGTTATTTTAATCAGTTAAATGTAGTTGCAATATTTGCAATGTCTGTATATTTATATTCTTAGAGTTTCCTAAGAATATAGGACAGTTATGTTTTAATATATAATGGTGAAATTCCATGATTTGGAAGTGTTTGGAAATGTGGAAATGGATGTAGGATTTGGAAGGTAGGAAACATATTTGTTTTATTCCTTGGTCATTGTTTAATGTCATATTTCACTATCATTGATTTCCATATTGGATTGATCAAGGGGTTGATAATTGATAAATTACCAAATCATAGGGATTAAGAAGTGATTTTAACTATGTGTAACTTTGTAATTGCCATGCATCTGTTTGCATCTGTAAGATTGTGAATGTAATAGTTAAATGGCATTAAGTCTGCCCGTGCGTAAGTAATTATTATATGAACAGAGGCACGAATTGTATATTGATGTTTGCTAGACATTTGAATCGATTGTCTTTGTCCAGTTTGTTATGATGTAGTTTAAAGGAACTAATTCAGACCTTTTATGTACAGATGTATGTAGATCTGGTGGCGAGCTGGTAAATAGAATGGCAGGATAGATGGATGTGATGAATATAGTCTTTGTACCATATACATGTAGGTATTAATAATAACTATGTGACTATATTGTGACTATTATTTAATAGTTCATACTGCTGTTATGCGTTAAGGAATTTGTATGTTTTGCAATATGCTAATATATCCATTAACAGTAAGATTGTAATATATGTGTAATACGTGATGTTAAAAGCATTAAGTATGGTTTGTTTTAAATACATTAAGTAATTGGATGTCTGATAAACTTCATATTTATGTAAGTTATTGAGTTATTACTTAATCCGTGATATGGAATGCATATGTGTAATATTTTAGATGATTTACGTTGAGTATTATATACTTTCAGAGATGTTTATTATTCATTACCATCAATAAATGATGTTTACGGAAGCTGGCGTTTGTTTAAATGACAACCCCTTGTTATGGCGTGTGGCAACACTAGAGCTAGCCGGGTCACGCTATAACATATGTGTGCGCATGTGTATTTTAAGACCGACTGAACTGGTAAACCCTTTGCTGCACATACTAGACTGAAATGGTGTATCGCCTGTATGTATGAGCATGTGTGTTTTAAGACAGCTTGACTGAGTAAACCCCTTGCTGCACACGCATACACATAAATGGTTTCTTGCCTGTATGTGTGCGTTTGTGTATTTTAAGACTGTGAGAATTGGAAAATATTTTATTGCACATGCTACACTTAAAGGGTGTCGACCGTATGTATGTGCATGTGTCTTTTAAGATCACTTGGGTGGTTAAACGTTTTGCTGCAACACTACACTGATATGGTGTCTCGCCTGTATGTATGAGCATGTGCCTTTTTAGACTGACGGAATGGGTAAATCTTGTATTGCACACGCTACACTTAAATGGTTTCTCGCCTGTATGTGTGCGATTGTGTATTTTAAGACTGTGGTATTGGTGCAAATGGAGAGCTGGGTCGTGCTGGCAATACAAATTGGTTCGCACTAGTTTTTAGCTGGTGTGGTATTGTACTAGTTGTCTTATTAAAAAAAACATATTCTTAACCCCTATATATAACTGTATTCCAGAAAAAATTAAGCTATACTATAATTGTATTCGTTTGTTAATATCGGAAGTTTGCTTGTTGCCGACGCCATCATTTTGCTTACTGGGTAAGACAAATGGTATATTCCGAATGAATGGACAGGGTATAATACTGGTACATTATTACGAGCATCAGATTATAAGGTCTTTACTTTTACCGAATGTAAAGACATTGGAAAATATATATTTAGTACCTATTTCTCATAATTGATAAATAACCATAATAAATGAAACAGTATTCTTGTTTCTATATCGATATGCCATAAGTCCCCGCTACCACAAAACACAGTAATACCGCCGCGGTGAGCCGCCTATTGCACGAGACTGATTTTTGATGCGTGGGAAGCTATGTCTATTTGATCGCGCATAAAGAGAGAAAAATACTATGATCTGAATAATATAGCGGGCTGTCAATAAGTTTTGAGCCTTACGCATTTCTAATGTAGCATTTAACACGCGATTCAATTATTTTTCAACGTACTCCCCGTCTAAGTCAATGCACTTAGCACATCGCTTCCCAAGGTCACTTATTACTCATCTTTCTTTATCCTCATCAAATCTCTTGCCAGGCAAGCATTTCTTCTGGTTTGAAAACAGATGATAGACACTGGGGCTAGGTCTTATGAATAGGGCGAGTGCGGCAGACGTTTATAGCCGCATTCCCTCACAACTGACATTGCAACTTAACAGGTGTGCATTGTCCTGATGAAGGAGGACACCTCGACGAAGTTTGACCCTAAGTTTTTCCTTGATAGACTGGCACAGCTTTTCAAGTAGATCTGCATAGTAGTTTCCTGCCATCGGAGTGCCACGTGGTAGGTAATCGATGTGGATTATACCCTTCGAGTCCCAGAAAACTGTGACCATCACTTTCTTGGTGGAACTTGCAGCTTTAAACTTCTTCATTCTTGGTGAACCCTTGTGTTTCCATTCCATGGACTCATGTTTGCTATCAGGATCATAGTGGTGGATCCAGGTTTCATTACAAGTAACTTGCATATACTTGTTTGAATTGTGTTGTTTATTTCATACCGATATTAGTACATAATGGTACCATAACTATGAAGAATAGATAACTGCAAAACAAATCACTTCTTTAATTATAATTGTATACCAACATGTTAAAACTAAAAAAATAGATGACCCTATACTTATAATCGAGGTGCTCATTTTAAGCAGAATATCCCCTTATGTGTAATCAAATTGAAATAGCATTAAAAAGCTATAGAAATGAGATAAATGCTGAATATTGTACATGGAACTTCGAGTTTAATATGTTTACGCATAAAAAGTCCTATCCTAATGAAACAATGTTGATAAAATATGTGACCTAAACAATGCACACAAAGTGACATGACCTTGATCCCGTTGTCTTTTATTATTATCACAGTCCTAAATGCATGTACACATTTATTAGTATAAGGTCTGTGTTATTATGTAGGACATATGTTTACTGTGTTTAGTGTTTATTGTTAGAGTATTGTTAGAGAAGTCAACACCACTTCTAGATTATTGTGGTAGAAATACTAGAAACAGCATGAACTGAGTTGTATTTATTATTTGCAATTCTGTCCACCGGCACACTAAATAGTATACACAAATTAACAAATATGTAGCTGATGATTAAAAAATAGGTAACTGATGATTAACAAAAATGTAACTGATGATTAACAAATATGTAGCTGATGATTAAGAAATAGTTAACTGGAGATGAACAAAAATGTAACTGATAATTTGCAAATACGTAACGTGATTTACAAATACGTAACTGACAATTTACAAATACGTAACTGACGATTTACAAATAAGCAACTGACTATTTACAAGTATATAACTGACGATAACACATATGTAACGTATTATTTGCAAATAAGTTACTGATGAATAACAAATAAATAACTGATGATTTACAAATATGTAACCGATGGTTAACAAATGAATAAGTGATGATTTAAAACTATGTATTTTTTTTATTGCAAAACTGCTGCACACATTACACTAAACTGATGTTTCACCTGTATGTTTGGCCATGTGCACTTTAAGATTATCTGACCGGGTAAATCCTTTGCCGCACACACTACATTTAAATGGTATCTCGTGTGTATGTATGTGCATGTGTCTTTTAAAACTTCCTGACTGGGAAAATTGTTTACTGTACACTCTCCACTAAAATGGTGTCTCGCCAGTATGTATGCACATGCGTCTGTTAAGACTGCCGGAAATGGTAGTACTTGAGTAGTGTGTCGCCAGTATGTATAAGCATGTGCATTTTAAGACCGCCTGAATGGGAATACCCTTTGCTTCACATGCTACACGTATGGTGTCTCGCCTTTCTGTGTGCCCATTTTAAGACTGATTCAACTGTTAAGACCTTTGTTACACATGCTACACTGAAATGGTGTCTCCTGTATGTGTGCGGATGTGTATTTTAAGACCGATTGAACTGTTACACCCTTTGCTGCACATACTACATTGAAATGGTGTATCGCCTGTATGTATGAGGATGTGTGTTTTAAGACTGCCTGACTGAGTAAACCCCTTGCTGCACACGCTACACGTAAATGGTTTCTCGCCAGTATGTGTGAGTTTCTGCATTTTAAGACTGTACGAATTTGTAAATATTTTATTGCACATGCTACACTTAAATGGTGTCTCACCTTTATGTATGCGCATGTGTACTTTAAGATGGTCTGACCGGCTAAACCCATTGCTGCATATGCTACACTTCAAGGTTGGCAGTATGTATGTGCATGTGTCTTTTAAGATCACTTGAACGGTTAAACCCTTTGTTGCACAAGCTACACTTAAAGGGTGTCTCGCCTGTATGTATGAGCATGTGTACTTTTATATCATCTGACTGGGTAAATCCTTTGCTGCACACACTACACTTAAATGGTGTCTCGTTTGTATGTATGTGCATGTGTCTTTTAAGGCTGCATGACTGGGTAAACTCTTTGCTGCACTCTACACTGAAATGGTGTCTCGCCAGTATGTATGCACATGTGTCTGTTCAGACTGCCTGAAATGGTAAACCCTTTGCTGCACACGCTTCACGTGAATGGTGTCTCGCCTGTACGTATAGGCATGTGTATTTTAAGACAATCTGACTGTGTAAACCCTTTGCTACATGCGCTAGACGTAAATCGTGTGTCGCCTGTATTTGTGTGTATGTGTCTTATTACTTGACTGCACAAACCCTTCGCTGCACATGTTACACTCAAAATGTTGTCACATCTGTATGAACGCTTGTGTGTCTTTTAAGATCACCTGATTGGGTAAACTCTTTGCCGCACACGCTAGACATAAATGAGTTGTTTTATGGTATAAAAGATCAAGTTTATTTTTAGACCGATTGAATGGATAAACACGTTGCTGCACCACATCCTACACTTAGCTGGTTTCTCATCTGTATGTATGCGTCTTTGGTTTAATGATTAGTACCTCGGATTAGTTATCCATTTATCGTGTGTTTTATCCCATCCAGGACCAAATAATAAGAAGTTGTCGTTCTTGTATGAAAACGCATGTATTGTTTTATGGTCACAATACTGGGTAAACCATTAAATGCACTCGCTGAACGTAAGATTGCCTAATTGGCTAAATATTTTTCTACTAACTAATCTTAAAACATTTGATTGTTGTCTTGCCTGTTTATGTACACACTGCAAGAAAACTCTGAATCTTGATGTCTGAAATAAACATAAGTCTCACAATGAACATGGTATGTGTAAGAGTTTATAATACGGTGTAGAATAAGCATGAGAAGTACGTCTTCATGGCCAGAGTTTAAAAAAAACGGCACCTAGTTGCCTAGAAGTAAGCCTATTTGTACTAGTCTCATTTATTTGACGTCTTGGGCGCTTTTTTTTTTACATACGGACGTTTGTAGATGCACGCTAGACGTTTGAACAAAAACCGTGTGGACAATTTCATTTGACCGAACATCCAACTCGTTTAAAAACTAATATCTCCAATAAACTCTAAATAAACGCTCATACCACATCAATAAATAATTAATCAATCTTCAACTTAATATCACATTGATGGCAAATTTAGATATATTAACATTAATAAACATCCAGATTTAACAACATATGCACATTTGTCAACTGTGTCGTGTGTAAATAGCTTACATGACGTCACTGCGACAGGCACCTATCATTCTCTCACCACGGTTGAGAACGCGGTACGCGATACTGTATGTCGTGTCGGTGATTATGTAGTATTGTTATGCTGTTATGTATGCTTTTTTAGGGTTTCGGGAAGTGGGGTATGGTGGTCATTGGTCATTAAAAATAATATTCGCCACCGCCACGGGCTGTCTGGCCTTCTGGGTTTTTGTTCATTCACAACGAGGGTTTTGTTTGTTTGGGATCATGTCGCTACTTACGGATGGCGGGAGGTGTACAGTACCCAGGAAAAGTGGGTGGTCTGCAACCACCAAACAAATTCGACCATCATATATAACCTTACATGTATGGAAAACAATGTAAAACACCATACAAAAAATGCTGAGATCGTAGGTTGTATATCATATCTATCTTTAAAGTTTAGTTTATTTAGTTTCTTGGGCAAGACACTTTCCCTTAGCCCCGTCCGTCGGATGGGGACGTAAACCGGGCGGTCCCGTGTATCGGTCTATCCTCCGAGCACGCTAAAGAACCATAGGAATCTATTCGATAATAAGAGTAGGACAGGTTCCCGGATTCCTACGTATCCTTCCCCTCTCTCTGGGGCGGCTCTAAATAACCTATACTGTGTTGATGAGCCGTTAAACAACATTCAATTATTTTATTTAGTACAATAAAAAATAAATAAATAAACAAGGAAAAAATAATAAAGAAAAGGACACAATTTGAAATAAATTATATAAAACATAACTGAGTACTTTTTAAGTACAAGGTGGATGTTAATGTTCATAGTTCTTTTGTCTATAAAGTCAAGGTCGTTGGTGGGGTGGGTCTTAGTGAAAGGGTAAGGGGTTACCCAAGTGAATGTTCAAACAAAGTTTCAAAGCAATACCCTTGACGGTATTGGAGATATATACCTTCCAAAAGAACTGTAACGAAGAAAAATTTGACTAAGTTATGTTGTCTTAAAAATCAAGGTCAAGGTCATTGGTGTGACGGGGCTTACTGAAGGGTAAGGGGTTACCCCATCAAATGTTCATACAAAGTTTCAAAGCAATACCGTTGACGTTATTAACCTTTGACGGTATTAAAGACATATACATTCCAAATAACTTTAGCCAGAAACTTTAACCAAGAAAATTTGACAAAGTTCTTTTATCTTTAAAGTCATGGTCAAGGTCATTGGTGGGGGAGGCTTCGTGAATGTGTAAGGGTTACCCCAGTGAATGTTCATACAAAGTTTCAAAGCAATACCTTGATGGTATTGGAGATATATACCTTCCAAAAAAACTTTAACCAAAAACTTTAACCAAGAACATTTTACTTAGTTCTGTTGTCTTTAAAGTAAAGGTCATTGGTGGGTTGGGCTTAGTGAAAGTGTAAGGGGTTACCCCAGTAAATGCTCATACAAAGTTTCAAAGCAATACCTCTGACGGTATTTGAGATATATACCTTCCAAAACACTTTAACCAACTGTTGACGGCGCTGTCGCTTTCGTCGCCGCCCGCCGGAAAAGTGATCCCTATGTCTCGCTTTTTTCTTTGAAAAGGCGAGACAAAACTTTTTATTACTTTTTTAGTATTTGTTTTATTATATCTAGATATATTATTTTATTTACTTGGTTTTTGTTTGGTAATATGTTTCCCCGTGTGATTGCCGGGGTAGAATACAACCACTGCAAATCACGTTAGAGGCACCCATCCCCGCCCTTCATGTTCATTTTGTAATTTTTAGCATGCTCATTCAAGGTTTTCATCATGACTTATTCAAACGTAGAAACGTGGCAATTTAAGAACTCTTCTTCGAAACGGACTACCCATTCCTAGCGACTAGGGGTATTCAATCTGATCTTTTCGATGTTGTGGCTTATCAGGGAGCATGCTGTGATAATGATTTGAGCTATTTCTACGATAATCTTATTTATCAATTCTATGCATATTGTAGTAACGAATGTTCCAGTTTTGTTTGATGAAACATATACACAAAGTGTTAGTTTTGAAAAATTTGACCAAAATATACCTTCTTAGAATCAAGGTTAGAAGAACTAGAGTTGCATATTGCCAATATGGCAGATAATGTTAAGTCTCAAAAGGAATTAGATATGGCATACACTGATATAACGAATACTATTAAACATGAAATGAATAGCTCTCTACCACACAGAACAGTAACTATTCAATTTGGAGTCAATAATGAAAGACGGGAAGTAAGAAAAGAATGGTGGTCAGATAAGTTGTCACAGCTGTGTAATGAATAATGTAAAGCGGAAAAAGATATGCTTAAAAGTAACGGACACCGACGTAACGTATTAAGGCATATATTTAAATACAAGAGAAAAATATTCAATCAAGAAGTTCAAAAGGCAAAACGACAATTCGTGAAAAATAAACAAATAGAAATTGAAAATTTCGAGACAAATGATCCAAAACATTTCTTGAAGGAAATAGGTAAAATAGGAATTGGTCAAGAGAGAATAAGAACAATTCAAATTTCACGAGACGGCATTATGAGCTCTGACGTTAATGATGTTTTATCTGTTTGGAAATCGGAGGTTAAAAAACTCATTAAATCCTACTTTAACTAATATAATCAATGAAGATGTATTAACGGAGAATAGTATCAACAATATATCTCTAGCATGTTTCAACGACCTAATAAACCTTATGGAAATTAATCTTGTACTTCGTAGAACGAAACAGAATAAATTAAATCCGAAGGAGTCGATTCTATCCCATCAGAAGTGTTAAAATGTCCTAAGCTATTGCATGTACTCTGTGCATTGTTTAAGCGATGTTCCACACTAGAACGCATACCAAATATGTGGACAAGGTATTATAAACCCCATCCCAAAATCATCAACATTAGACTCTCGAGATCCACTTTCCTATCGTGGAATACATAAAACGCCAGCTGTTTACAAGCTATATTGCAATATTCTTAACCTCGTTTAACACAGTGGAAACATGATAATACTATTCTTAATGATGCTCAAAACGGGTTTCGGAAAGGCCGTAGTACAATAGTCTTATAAGATCATGCTGTATCAATTACTACCATAGTAGACACTCGGAAATTTGTCAACAATTTTATTTAACCTTTATGTCAATGATCTTATCGAGAAAATAAATAGTTTAAATTTACAATGTACAGACAGTTTCACGTTTTAATAGCCTCTCATAGCTCTATGTAGAGCCACTCTGATTGCGTGTATAAATATCATGTATACTTTGTAATACGTTTATTTGTAACTGTATGTTATAAAAGGCGAGACTGAAATAAAATATTTGTATTTTTGTATTTGTATTTGTGAAAAATTAGTCAGTACTGTTATCTTGACATTAACACCTCATATATCGCCCTTCCACTACAGTTCTGTGGGTAATAAGAAACCTAATACCGCACACAATAATGTTGTGGCCAGCTTGCCTTATATCTTTACAGACAAAGTTGGAACATTTAAAGAAACAATAATATACTGATATTAAGTGTTCTTTATACTATAACAAAACATACAACACAACTAAAGCTTTTTTCATATTATTATGATGTGTTTATTTAATTAAAATATTATCATGATCAAGTTCAACTGCATGTTTCTTTCTTTTATTATTTATTGCTAGTTTGAAATCATGAGTTCATTTATTACGGCCTACTAGTATTAATATCATAGACATATATTATGATACACCATAATTGTGGGTATTTTTATTTTTATCAATTTGTATTTTTATGATCAAATGTCGCATAGTCTTGATTTAATTTGTATTTATTTGTAGAATGCAGACCATTTTATGTAATAGTCATGTTATTTAATGTAACTATGCTAGATGTTAATTATACACATTAATGTGTATATTAAAAGCATATAAAATGCACAAATACATGTAATTCATATGTGTTATATATATT
The DNA here is from genome assembly GCA_037043455.1 of Cyrtodaria siliqua. Classification (NCBI taxonomy): domain Eukaryota; kingdom Metazoa; phylum Mollusca; class Bivalvia; order Adapedonta; family Hiatellidae; genus Cyrtodaria; species Cyrtodaria siliqua. The sequence goes on along the minus strand of JAWPHD010014735.1, from coordinate 5,168 downwards.
TGCTATCAAACATGTCAAATATGATGTGTTCTAGTTATAAGTATTGTGCATTTATTATACATGTTTTAAGTTAACACATATACATGTAGCTTATATAGCATCATATATTCTAATATCTAGATAAGCTAATGGATGCGTGTATAGAGTAGACCTGCAGGGATCACTGTGAGTTGCACTAATAGGTATAGGATAGAGCATGAGTTTTGCACGTGTACGGGGAGATAATGCACAAGCGTTAAAGGTCGAACAGGAAATGCATTTTTCACAGAACACAGTAAACCCAAAAACACGCAAAATGACAAACATGAAAGGCAATGTTAATAAAGAATAAAGGCATATGTCGTCACAAACACAAAAAAAAGGGTTGACAAAAGGGCTCCGCCTTGGAACGGTCAGTGGCAAAATTATAGAGTCATAACCTCTTTTGATGAACCTTTTAACAAGTTTAACAAAGATAGTATGAAAGTGATCATGACCAAGGATATTGCGAAGTTTGAAAATCACATCACCATAGAAGTCAGGTTATGATAGTCCTTGTCGCAGAAGAGTTCTTAAATTACTTTTATATTTGGAAAGAAGATCAGGTTTACGATAATAAAAATCTGTAAAGGTTTTACGAAGTTTATGGTAACGGTAGCCCTGATGGAGTAGCTTTTTAGTTTTACAAAGATTACGAATATTAAAGCCCTCAACTAGAGTTAAAGCTCTAGAAAAACGAATAAGTTGAGACACATAGATTGCACTGGAGTATACGCATTAGTACTGCCGAGTTCCTGAGATAAAACATTGACGTACTGGAGGCGTCAAACAATAATTATATTATTAGCTGCTTTATCAGCAGGAACTATATGTTCTACACTCGCATTCCTTAGGAGTGTTATTTACTATATCAAGGTCAGGCACTATTTTGTTGTAGTTGAAAGTTTAAATATGTTCAAAGTTTAAGTCATGATGTAAAACTGACTAGGAGTGGGTGTGGGGTCGTGTATAATATGTTTATAAGATATTATTATTATTATATATTTATATTTGCAAGATATATTCTTTCGTAGTCTACGTAACAAGTTGTTTTCCTTGAAAAATGGTAGATCAAAGTCGGATTATATTTTTCCGCTGAAAGTATTAATTCCGATGTTTTAGAAGTTCCTTCTGAAAAGAACTGAAAGTAGATTACTTTCCACTGAAATTTTAAATAAGATTTTTTCGTAATTTCGATAATATTTACGAATACAATTTGTAAATCGGCATATTTTCCCAAAACAATAAGTTAAAATAAGAATCGGAGTACTGTTCGCAAAAATCGGATTTGTCCAAGAAAATCAGAACGTAGTTTTGTTTTGATGGAAAATTCGGAGACTGAAGTGTACACTTTGCTCTAAGATAAAACTACTCTTACAACCATGTGTAATATTGAAGATACAAGAGTTGTCTAACTTATCCATCGGTTGTCTCTTAGTAGTAATTGTACAATAGACATCATTACTACGTTGCTCTGGAATCACTTATTTCAGTCCATGCACAGAATAAAACACGTGAAGAAAGCATGGTGTCAAAATTAACTTTGCATTACAATTCTGGAAATAAAGTTTTAAACAAAAGTAACTTTAAACAAAAAAAAGAATTTAATTAATTCATGCGACATCTGTGATTGTTTTCTATACTTATTGCTGATTCGTGGTTAACGTGTCCATTTTAAAAAGATGGCAAGCTTTAAAGGACAGAATTCAAAAACGGACTCGGAGGCAAAACACTTGCCTAATGCATTCAAAGCATTTACAGCACATGCTGACTTTATGTTTGGAAGCCCACTCCAAAATAAAGAAGAGGAAATACAGTGCAACTTTCTAATGCTGTAGGTCGGTGAAAAGGACTCCAAATATTTTCCACATGGAGCCTCACCAACGCCGAAAAGAAAAAAGCTGAAGTCGTATTACGATGAGTTCGAAGCATACTGTCGACCCAAGTCAAATCAGATATGCAGGCGGTACATATATCGTTCAAGGGAACAACACGTCGGAGAGCCGTTCGAGCAGTTTGTGACTGAGTTCAAAATATTGATTAAGGACTGTGGGTACATATAGGACATGGTAGTCTACATGACCAGAGACCATATAGTGTTCGAAATAAGATCAGTGAAGATCAGAGAGAAGCTCAATGAAGGAACTAACCTTGCGCTACAAAAAGCATTAGATATTTCACGCACCCATGAGCTAAGACAGCAACATGTGAAGGCAATCTGACACGACTAAGGAGACGCAGTATGCCCTGTTAGAAAAGCCGTAAATGCTGCAAGACCACCACAACCACAACAAAGGAGAAAGCAGAATCATAGACAATATCAAGACAAGTGTCAAAATTGTGGTAGAAATCACACACGGACGGACTAATGTCCAGCTAAAGGACAAACTTGTAACTTTTGCAAGAAGCAGAATCATTTCGCTTCAGTTTGCCGACAACAGGCAATGAGACGGACATACTCATCAAAAACGGATTTATAGGTGACCGATCACAAGACCTGTTCGTTGATTCTATCAATCATGATAAGTCCTCTAATCAGGCATTTGCTATCATTGGCATAGGTCAAACCCCAAAACCTGTGAAAATAAAAATTGATTATGGCTCTCAGGTCAATATCCTACACAGATCCACGTATTAATCATTAGGGATTAAAGGCCCTTTATGCAAACAACAGGCGCCTCAGTACCTATGATGGTAAGGCACTGAACATCGATGGTTACATCAAACTACCCTGCTCTTATAATGATAAGACATCTCAGCATGATTTTTACATAGTCAACACCAATTCATGTCCATTTATAAGCAAAGAGACATCACTGCCTCTCAATATATAGTACTCTCAGTTTCGTCAGAAAGTGTTTTCACCAAAGAAAAACGCATTTCAAAATACTCCGATGTATTTGTTTTGATGGTATAGGTCTATTACCAGGCGAGTGTGACATTCACTTCCCCCAAGATGCAACCACTGTGGTACACGTTCCTAGACGAGTACCTGTGGCTATACGCAACATATTAAAAGCAGAGGTAGATCGCTAAGGTGTCAGAACCAACAGATTGGGTAAACAGTCTGGTGACTGTTGAGAAAAGCAACATATGATTGAGAATATGTCATGACCCAAAATATCTTAATGATGCTATTAAAAGTCCACATTATCCTAACAAGTCACTGGAAGACAGGTGCATCAGTTTTCTCGCGTTTTGATGACAGGAGTGGCTACTGGTCAATCAAGCTAACTAAACACATCTTCATACTTAACGACCTTTAACTCTCCCTTTGGCCCTTACAGATTCCTGAAAATGCAATTTGGAATTTGATCAGCTCAAGATGAGTTCCTGAAAAAAACGGACCAATGTCTCGAGGGTCTCCCTGGGGTGAAAACCATCGTAGATGATATTGTTGTCTTCGGGAAAGTCAAGGTTATTCACGATAGAAATCTTGAAGCATTGATGATAAGATGCAGAGAAATGGGAATCAAGTTAAACCTATATAAAGCGGAGGTATCTCAAACAGAAATCCTGTTCTTTGGTCACCTTCTCACATCTCAAGGTCTCAAAATGGACCCGGCGAAGGTTAAGGCAATCAAGAAAATGCCTGCCCCAACCTCTTGGTCCAAGCTTGAAACCGTGTTAGGCATGATAACATACCTTCAGAAGTTTGCGCCAAACTTAGCAGTAGTGACAACTCCTCTAAGGCAACTTCTAAGTAAACACGTTGAATGTAGCTGGGACCAAGAAGATGCATTGCAGCAAATTAAAAGCATCATTTGTCAGTACCCTGGCCCCGTCTTAGCCTATTTTGATCCCAACAATGAGGTCACCCTCAAGTAGACGCCTCAAAGAATGGCGTGTCAGCTATTCTTTTCCAAAATGAGCAACCCTCGAAAGCACTCACCCAAGCGAGGTTTATTATGCGCAAATAGAAATATAACTTTACGCCATACTGGTTAGTTGTAAAAGGTACCAACAGATGGTATACGGTCACCCAAAACCCGTTAAAACACAAAGTGACCACTGTCCGCTAGAGTCTATATTTAAGAAAGGTCTACAATTATCACCGCTCGACTACAGCGCAAGCTGTTACAATTGCAGAAATACAATCTCGAGGTTGCGCATATCAGCGGTATAAACATTACTTTAGCAGACACTCTGTCTAGGAAATGTATTTACAAGATACATACCCTCATCTCTCTGACGGAATAGATGACTACATACATTTGATTATGTCATCACTTCCTGTTAGTGACAAAAAGATGGAAATGATTCGGATCAATACTGAATCAGACCCAACGTTACAGGCCCTTTAACACATAGTTTTACAAGGTTGGCCTAACAAACGCAAATCATGCCCCAAACAAGTTCTCGACTACTGAACTTTAGGGATGAAATAACTGTCATAGATGACATACTACTCAAGGGTACACAAATCATTATCCCGGAATCGTGTAAGAAAGAAATGCTAGAGAAAATACACTATGGTCATTTCGGATGTGATAAATCTTTATCACGTGCCAGAGACGTCATGCTTTGGATAAATATTACTATTGATATTAAGAGCTAGGTTTTTAAATGCCCCGTCAAATTACAAAGAACCCCTTGTCCCCAGTGAGATTCCCGATAGGCCATGGCAAATAGTAGCTACCGATTTGTTTTACTTGAACCATAAAAGACTGCAACATTTTGGTTGACTGGTCAAACTATTTGAGAGACACAAAATCCCTAACAGTCATTCAAAAACTTAAAGAGTTTTTCAGTCGTTTTGGACTCACAGAAAAGCTTGTTTCCGATAACGCTGCTCAGTGTAATTCACAAGAGTTCGCCCATTTTGCAAGCGAATGGGACTTTAAACACGTTACTTCAAGCCCTACGTATGCCCGAAGTAATGGTATAAGCGAACGAATGGTTGGAGTATGCAAGCATTTATTCTCCAAAGCCCTACGTGATGGTAAAAATCCATACCTTGCACTACTCGAGTACAGAAATTACCCTCTGGCTTGTGGGAAATCACCCGCAAAGCTATTAATGAGTAGAAATCTGAGGTCAATATTACACTCAACCAATAATCAATTTACGCCTAACTCAGTCGATATAAGACCTTGGATTCATTTCTGTTCAGACTACTGCAGGGCTTCCACAGATATTTGACTTGAATG
>JAWPHD010014734.1:0-59404 GCA_037043455.1 Cyrtodaria siliqua | reverse complement strand
TATTAAGCAGTACACGTCCGTGGTCGTCGGGTTAACGACCGTACACGTTGTAAACCTTCTCGCCTCTCGCCGCTGAGGGTTCGAACCCCACAGGGCATCTCGACATGATGTGAGGCAGTTCGGTTTCTAAGGATGGCGGAGTATTTGTTCTACCCAGGAACAGTGAGTGGTCTGCCCACACCACAAACAAATCGACCGTCATATTATAACCTACATGTGTTAAAAATGTCTGTAAAACACATAAAGCAACCACACAAGCACAAGCCTCTAGATCATCACGTTTGTATATATATCACCTACACCAACGAAGGCCTATAAACAGGTCGTCATAACCATGACTTTAACTTTACAGATATATTTTGTTATTCTCCTTCTATGACATTTCACATACGTAGTCCGAGTATTAACTTTCATACCTCCCATCCAACCCCTTCTACAAGAATGCGAAAATGTGAGTGGCTGGGGTACGAAGTAAAACCTAATTTCGGTTTAAAAAGTTTGCATATTGAAAATTGAAACATTTAGTAGGTCAATATTAATACAGGTGATCGCATTTCATTGAGTAAACATTTGATTTTAAAATGTGTTTTATTATCGTTATATCTCTTATAAAATCCTGCTAATATAAACTTTTCTCATCGCCTAATGGAATTAAGGCAGGACCAATGCTAACAAAAATAAACTCTGTAGCGTAATACCTCCAGAATCAGTGACAGTGTTGAATGGTTGACTTTCCAATTGAAAGTCCCAGTAAGAAGACGAATTTGTTCTATAAACTAAACCTTATAAAGATACCGGGTTTTGATGAATAGTTGTTCTTGCATTAAGATGTCAGTAAAGTAATCACTGGAATAAGAACATCTCTCCTTTAATTAGAAAATTATAAAACCTATAAAAATGAAAAGAATGAGTCACATATAGAAAAAAGTATTGAAAGGAGAAATCTGGAATGCCGAACACGATAACTACACAAAATATAGCAGTCTTGGTTAGATTGAGAATGTTCGTGAACGGGTAGTGATAGTGCTTGCTACCGTTCACAGCTCTAACCCCGGTGTGAAGCAACACAATATTTAAAATGTCTATAGCACAAAATTCCAGCATCCGAAGATGTATGCATATGACGGTGAAAAGGGAACCTTCAATGAGTATTTTCACACCTATTCCACTGGCCATGCGGCGGTATGGTCCCAGTTTCTAACAAAACGCTTTGCCCTAAACGAGAAAACAATGGGCGCAATAATACAGAATGGAATTTAGTTGGGAGCAGCGGTTATGAAGCCTGCGTACACAGGTAACAGTCAAAAGACATAAATAAAAAGCAGGCAACATATCCTAAGAGTGATTAAACAATACTCAGAACCTTAATGCTGGAGTAGTGGAACCACCTATTCGAATTTAATTAGGAAAACAAAGGTATTTACAGAATGTACCACTGATATCTGTAAATATCGGTGATCAGACGATCTCAAAGATCGGAATGAATAACAGTCCTGATAGCAAGCACGGGAAGTGACGTTTCCAACGCCGCAACACTGCACAGGCTAAGCATACTGTGATATATAAAAATGTATGTTAAGGAGAAATTTGGAAATCGCCGTATACGATAACAACAGCAAAGAAATCACAGCACTCAAACGATCACCAGCACCAAAACGCAATTTACCGTAGGGGGGGATTATTGCAACTTACCAAAAAAACAAAAAGGGATGGGGTATCTTAAAAACTATACAATGAAAAGGACAATACACAACACACATAATGGTGAGGACATTGTTAATGACTTGGGAACCTTCAGTAGGTAATAAGGCCAACTGGTTTAGCTTTAAATCGAGTTTAAGTGTACACAACCTCGTTATTATCCCGTCTCCAGCGCTCATATTGACGTGTGCTTAAAAGTACAATCCCATCAAAGGGAATTCTCTAATAATAAAGTCCACATCCGGAGAAATTTGGAATGATACACGTATATGTTATTGTAAAGATATATGAAAACAACAACAACAAAACATAATAAGAAACACCTCATGATGTATCCAACTTGTACTGAACAGCAGTTGCAGAAAATAGAACCAATCTAGGGTACGACCAGAAAACCCGAGGAACGAAAGTGCACCAACCACCACTTTCTGAGTTTCAGAAGGTACAAAGGTGCAAATCAAGGAGTCCTACGAGGTTGTCCTTAATGCCACTATTTCAAACAGTAGGGATTCTATTAATTGCGTCTACATTACACGACACACTTTGTTTGATTAAAAGGTATTCTTTTTGGTGAATAGTAGGCAGTAGAAGTGTATATATTGACAATATTGTCAAGAGAGAGATTCGTATCAATTATTGACAAGCTTACATACCATACATCATCATTTACGTCTTATTATTCTCTGAAGAATTACAAATGGTATACTCATTATTACAATAACCTTTGCATGATGTCTGAGGAGAAATGATGTCTTATTTGGTTATGATAATTTCGCGACCAAATGCTGTAAAAATACAGAAGCAGTGGCATGAAGATTTGCTTAGCTAATTGTTAAACCTAGTGTTAGCCCTATTGTCAACCCTTTTGTGTTTGTGATGTCGTTTGCATTATTATTGCTTTTGCCTTCGTGTTTGTCTGTTTGCGTGTTTGTTTCTGTTTTGTGTGGTTACTGTCCTCCTGAATGCTACTTTTACCTGTCCGATCTTTTTATATTCTCTTTAGAGTACAGTTACATATGATAGAGGAGCACAAACTATAATTGTCATTTTTCTCATAAGAAAATGTAGTAATATATACAAGACATGAGAAACAAGAGCGATTACTTGCCTTACAAAAGCATGACATGCAATCAAACACTATCTATACCCTGAATAGCTAACTACATAGAGCTGCATGCCAACAAATGCCATTACTTTCAGTACAAATATATAACATGCAAATAAGCGTAGTTACTGTCATGTACACGACACGCCAATAAACGTCAATAGCATCGAACAAATCCGCGGCATGCAAATGTTCAATACCAATACATGACATGCAAACAAACGCATGTCCGTATACAATATAAGTGAAACAAACACCATTAACAAATCATAATTATACAATGAAATTTTGACGTGAATAAATATAACAGATGTTTACAAACTCCGTTCACTTTCACTTTAAACGGAAACGTCAATATTCGCCCATAGCCGACGTGTTGTAAAGTAATAGTAGGTGTGTATTGTAGTTTTAAGTACAATGCCATAATGAAATCGGATGTGAAATAAGATTAGGTTGCTTGATTGTCGTGTTACAACTGTATAATATACTGTATGCATTTTCCAGCTTATAATGAGAATATATTGTATATTATATATATATATAATCATATAGTCTGCAAATAAGATAAAAAATGTATACACAAGCCGATTTTAGCTATGTTGTGCTGCAATATGATGGTTGTTAGTGTGAGCCTTTAAAAGAGTATATTAAATGTGATAACTATTACATGCAAACTAGTGTGTTGAAATTGTATGGAATTGTGCGTTGAAATTGTATGGAATTGCTAGGGTAAGTTGGCATTGATTAATAACAAAGAATAGTCTAAATTTTCAGTTATGGAGATTGAACCCTAAGTTAACACGGATGAATCAAGTTTTGATTGTGTTTATCAGTGGTTTGTTTCCGTTAAACCTTCGCTAAACACATAAGAGATGGACCTAGAATCTTAATCTCGATCGTATAAATTGATTAGTGTGCATTTCAGGGTGCTTAGACGTGGAATATGAATCGAGATTTCTTTTATTACTTTCTATATGTTTTCATACCTGATATGAATGAAGAGAATGAAAACAGACGCTTCTGGATCTGTTTGCAATCTTGCCAAAGCCATCCGCTAAGCTTCGCAAGCCAAAAATTCATTCTGACCCCCATGTTTACATGTAATTTATTGACAGCCGAAATGCAAAATGGCGACGGCGGAACATTCCATTTTTTTAGGGTAAGGTGACTTATAAATATCAGTTGACCAATAATGGTGTAAATAACAAAATACTATTACTACCTTTTATTTCTAGTATACAATGGTTTTCAATCCAAAATAAAAGTAAAGTATGATCAATTGCTGGACGTGCTGAACATTGAACAACAACACCACCCCTGCAAAGCTTCGTTTGACTTTGTACAATCCGAACGCAAGAAACAGACCATGCGCAGACGACACTTTCTTCGCAATGTTTGTTTTATTTTTACAATGTTAACAATTTAAGGAGGTTTAAAACGAATTGTTGGCTTTGTGAAGCATAACGGATCGCTATGGAAATATTGTAAACAGTCATCAGGAGCGTCTATTTTCATTCCATCTAACCATATCAGGTATTAAAACATATAGCAAGTAATAAAAAAACATCTCGATTCATATGCGACGTCTATGAAAAATCTCGATTCATATTCGACGTCATTTGACCCTGAAATGCACAGTAATTATATGATTATGTTTTTTTATATTTTACCGAGCCTCCAACAACTACAGCTTTCCCTAATAATTAATCACATATTACGTTGCCAGTTATCAACGTGTTGTTATTATCTACATGTTGTAGGATGTGTGTCACATTTCGGCCAGTTTCTTAATATTGAATAATTAAATAGTTGGCAAACAATGTAGTTCGATCAGCACAATGATATGATTAATACGAGGATCTGTTGAGTTTCATATCGTGTTATCCAATGTGTTTATTAAACAATAAAAGCGAAACGTACACAGTCACGAATATAATATTATATCTATCACATCGCACAACACCCATACGAGGTGAACGTTTGACTTTAATTAGTACACGATGACATGTTGTAAGTGCAATCATGACGTGTTGTTTACAAGCTGTATCTAACCTTGTTTAATCAAGTTAGCAATGCTGATTCGGCGGAAAACATGTTAACCATAGAAACGTGATTTTAAACAACAAATGCAATGAGTGTGCTGTTAAAATCAATGCTGCATTCCAACAACACATTCAAATGATTAAAAACTCGACGAAGCTGCATATTTTCTTCGAGAGATGGGCATTAAATGTTCTGAGAATTTATTTGTTAATATGTTCAATCTCTCGAAAAAAAATGTGTACCATATCATGCCCCTTATGCACAACAACGGGAAATGAGTGGATCATAGCTCGGTATAGGACGAAATTTTGAATATAGATTTGTGTGTAACTAATTGTGATATGACTACTTATACATATCATGGTCAATGTGCAAATTACCGCATATATATGTTATATACTATCATATATCTAGATATGTCACTAATAGGGTAAGAGTAAGAGTTTGGTGCACCCTAGAACCTGGTTTGTACCCCTATCGGCCCCCTTTTTTGGCCACTGACCGTTCTAAGGCGGTAGCCCTATTGTCAACCCTTTTGTGTTTGCGATGTCTTATTTTGTCTTTTATTAACGTTTAAAGTTGTTCTTTGTTTCTGTGTGTGTTTGTGGTTGACGGTCGGCTACCTTTCCGGTTCGATTTTTATATCTACTTTTTCACAAATATCGATACACTTCAAATGTACTGCACTTGAACATATTCGTCGTTGTAAATTGTGTTTCTATCAGTACAACGATAAATCGTAGGAAATTTTACACACTGCTTATGCAATCATTATGTATTTTTACTGTTTATTATGTATTTTTCATATAAAACGTTACTTTTCAGTTTTCTAGGAGTTTTCTTTTTTATACAAATGAGGACATCATCTGAAAATGAGAAAACGGCATTTGTCAATATATGTTCTAACTTCTGATTAAATTATTTCAACACTGTATAACTACTTATTTTAAATTTAAGGTTGGCAAATGACCTTAATGTCACCCTGTTCCAGAAAATACATAATTGTGTGTGAAAAAATAAATCAGTTGAAACCAAATACCAATATGTTTGCTTATTCGGGATTTCTGCTATGAGTGCTTAAAATACCCTTAAAAAGACCTGTTGCCACTGACCGTTCCCTGTCGTCAACCCGTTTATGTGTGGTGTCGCATACTTTGCTTCTATCTATTATTTTATGTGTTGTTGGCTTTGATTGCGTGTTTCTGGATGACCAAGTTATGTGAATTAAGAGATAACCATGCTAAGATTATCAATCTGGGATAGTATGTAAGTGCTGTTACGGTCTGAAATTTCGTTTTACGGCGACGCGGTTACGGAGCCTTAAAACGTAATTTCAGAACGTATAACCAACCACATACCGTCTCAGATTGGAAATCTTAGCATGGTTATCTATAATGCTTTTCCATTCAAAGGATACAAATATAAAATCAAATCAGACATACACATTTGTTTTCTATGAAAACTCAACTTCACGGATGCCAGCATTTTGTTGAGTCATCCAATGACGTCGTTTGTGTCAACGTTATGTGACGTCACATACTTTTCAGACGGTAAATAGAGGGTTTTACGATCGCAAAATTGAAAGACGTTAGCCAATGGAGCAACGTGTTACATAACAGTTGCATTAGAATACTACATTTTCTGTTTGACTTTTGCATCTGTTTTGATGTATATTTTCCTGTTTGACATTTGTATTTATTTGTATATGACTCTCTTAATAGTTGTATGACGACATACTTTAAACCTTCGCCTATGTTTCATAGAGACAATCTTTTATTCAGGATTGAACCTATTTACAGACAATTCTTGATTATTCAAACATAATTATTTGCTGTCTGGTAACACCATTAATATTCAAGTCTCGATACATCCTTTGGGGTTGATACAATCGAGCATGCTGAATATGTCATTGAGGATAATCTCGCCAAATGATCTGTTATGTAAGTATGTGAATGTAAATGTACTGATGCCAAGGGGGATGTAATGCCATATACATATTAACATAATTAACTTCAACAATCATAGATTTTAACAACAGCTGTCAGAAATATGATTTAGAAAAGAAAGGAAAATGGTAGAATGAGTACAAGGTAAACGTCTTGTTATTTTGTCCTGCAGAGTGGAGTTGGAATAATGGCAGTAAATATGGCATGTTCATCGCCATATGCATGCCATCCTCGGGATGGTTAGAATTCTGTACTAAAGATTTTATGAATATTGAGTTCTGCTTAACCCTGGGCTAGTGGGCGTGAACGGTAGCAAGCATATTTCACTACCGTTCATGAACAGTCTCAATCAAACCGAGACTGCACTATTTCGTATTTATCGTGTTCGGCCGTTTCCAAAGGTCCACTATCATACACTTCTGGATTGGCTCCTCATTCTGCTAGTGTAGACTTGCCAGAGGAACTGCACTGCAGGCAGATAGTTGTGATATCACATCATTGCTGTTGGTAGTTGGTTCTAGTCCTGAATAGTTCTCTAATAGAATGATTACACGTCGTGTAGAGTCGTCGGCTTCCTCTAGTACGTCGATTGCTACGACGGAGGAGTGACCAGCTGTGATATTAACTATAGACGGTGCTCTAGGTTGAACTTATTCAAGCATATCCACATATTATACGGTCTGTGATTACCATGTAAAGCTAGCGTATTCTATCTTAGGTTGAAAAGAGAAACCAAATTCCAATTTAACTTTTTTAATTTTGCAGTATGTAATATGTCTGTGTACAGAATGTTTTTAAATGCTTTGCAGGGTATCTTTTACACAAGAGAAGCCGTTGTTAAAGTTCACACCTAGGTACTTCTTCAAGTGTCATGTCCACGAACAAAAACTTGAGTTTGTCTCTTTTACTTGTACCGGCCTTGAGTACCTAGACGAAAGAACTCGCACTTCTCTGAATGCCACTTTGCATGCCACTTGGTCTCCCTATCTTTAAAGGCCTTTTTGAGGGTTGTCTGCATCGCGTTGATTTCACTTTGGGATTCCAGAAAACACATTTGCAAGGGTTAACTTGAATACATCAGGTCAAACCTGCTGCTTTCTCTGCTCAAAATGAGAAAAGGACTACCAATGCGTGAATTACAATATTGTGAAAAGAAACAGCATAAAATAAAAATAACTGAACATGTGACTACTGCTCTCTGCATTTGAATAGCAAGACAGCTGCATGGTTAAGAAGTGTTTATCTAGTTGAATAATTGTTTATTTATTAACAGCAAACACAAACATAACGGAACGGCAGAGTCTTTAGAAACCTGACATAAAACAATCTTGACTGAGTATACGAAGTTTAAAAAGTAGTTAAAAGTTAGACATTGTGACCTACCCTTGGTATGCATGTGTAATATTCTTTAAATGCGGCAATGGGATACTTTGTCTCCGACCGTAACAACTTTATGTGTAAACGATTCAATGGACCAAATTAACAATCTGAATACTTTTGTTCCGATCGACGGATGTCCATTCATTTGCATGCAGAAGAGATATAGCTTGTATCCGGAACAAGGCGTATATGCGACGTATATGCAGAGGATGTCAAGCACATCTGGCACAAATGGTACGAATGGCACAAACTAAAACATTTTGCGATCAGCATATGTAAAACAAAAAGTCGTACTTCTAATTCTCATTTTAATTTGAGTTTCAAAGCAGACACAAAGGTAAATGGTAGCCTATTGTCAATGTTTTCTATCGAAAATGAATCATTTGAGAAACTTTATCATGCCTGTGTCACTCCATTACTATGCTACAGTTTGTGTTTTTATGGCAAGGAATGAATGAATAGATCCAGTCGTACACGTCTTCCAATGCGCACAGAACATAAATATACGACAACGTTGGATATACATGGTGAAATTATGTGATTGCAAGATATGCAGAGACAGTGGTTAAAAACGAGTCGTTAACAAGTTGGTATTGTACTCGTATACATGATAACATGCTGGAACAACCAGGGAATAAGTATGAGTTAATAGATTGTCATAATTATTTTCCTGATACTATATGGTCATCAATAAATAGTTCAGAACGCTAGATAGAGTTAAATATTTGATATAACTGACCGGGTCTGATAACAACAAACGTATGACACTCGAACTTGGACTCGTAGTCAGATGGAATGGAGAACGTATCTAATATTTAACTCTGACTACATTTGCAACTCAATTGCATCTAAGTTTAGATAAACTCCGTTTATGAACTGTGTTTGCAGATTTTGTCCTTTTATGCTTTTTGGGTTTTATTCAATAAACGACATAATACAAAATGTTTAATATTTATGTATGCTTTGTCTATCAACTATATTAAAGAAAATCGATTTAAGCTAACTTCGCCTACACTGACCTTCCAAGTCGATAACCCTGTATTTACCACTCTGTGTGTTATGTATTGTCCTTTTCATTGTATACTGAAACGAAAAAGAAACGCAAATCGGAAATTTACGCTATATATTGTATGCACAATATGCTGCTGTTAATCGAATGGCACATGGCTGTGTAAGACCTTTCCTTTCGAAACAAAGACTAAAACAACACATAGCAGAGCAAATACTATTCCTTCAAAGTTTCATTATTGACAGAGTACACGTTTGGCTCAAGTATGTGAGCAAACTTAAGATGCGACATTTTGCAAACTCTTAACGTTAAATACAGTACGGAAATGGCTCAATTTTTCAAAGAGGAAATTCAACATTTATGAATTTCTTGTTAGAAAGTATACTGTGATTATAACGTCTACAACATCACAGTTGTCTCCTTTCTCTAACTAACTGGAACTTTTTTTTACAAAACATCTTGGAATTTCTTTGGAATATTATGTGGAATTAAGGATGCAGTATATACAATATATAGTGGAAATTCCCGAGTTGCGTTTCTTTTTCGCTTCAGTATATATTTAAATTGCTGTTGGTTTGTTGTACAGTGCGGACATACGGTTCTATTGCGCTAGGGTGTGATGGTTTCTATAGGACAATTTTTGTCATTTGTGTAGCTGTTATACACAACACTTTCGTAAATCCTTTTTCCAGAAATTGGAACTTCATAAGTTGCTTTTCGTTTCAATCCGTTACCTAATGAACTGTTAAATGTATTCATGCACTTTCTCGAAATAACAAAAGGTTACAATGCAATGTGCAAATACACGTATCGCAAGCAACATTTTATTTCATCTACTGCATTTGAAATACTTTCGAAAAAATATACTGGTGCCGTTGAAGACGTTAATAATTCGGGTTTAATTAAATATCCTAGCTGTGATACTTTGGCGAAATAAATATTACTTGGAGCAGATCACAAGTCTAGACAAAATGGCATCAATTACCTTCTGGTGGTAATTGATATTTTCAGACTCAGAAAGATAATACACACACAGGAGTGACAATTCTGATAACAGGGTTTTCTGTAGAAATATATTAAGAATATATATAAAAAAAAAACTTTCCCGTGTTTAGATGTGGTGGTCATCTTATATTTTGCAGAAAGAGGAAATTCATAATAGACAAATAAGACAAAGCCATTGAGAGGTCGTCGTCTGATTCCAATAAATCAGGTAACTCATTAGACTTCTGTCACGTGTAAATTCAAAAATAGAAAAAAACGTATCACTGAAGACCATTTGGACATTCACAGTCGAAGCCCAACGGTAAATGAAACATTTAATGTTTGTCTTAAATCGGCTGTTGAGTTTTGGACTGCATCGTTAGCGGGAAGTTCGATTTAGTGAGGTGGGGTTGTGTTACGCGACCTCTTCCTACTAGATATGTTGGTGTAAGTTAGTCGTTTTGTTGGTCTGGTGTCAAAATGTGGTACATGTTATGAATAAATGAATATGGTTTTTAGATACACATGTGCTATTGCTTGAAATAGAGCTCTATGTGAATAGATTACCATGTTAATTCTTTATTTTCTGGCCAGTTACACATGTTCTCTTCACTGAATGGCATTTTGGAAGCCCGATCCATTGTCAATATGTATACTTAGTAACATGGGTTTTGGATACTTGAGGCTTTAGGACTCTATACCAGACCATGTGAACACCATCCCAATATCGTGCCGACCACCTTTGATTTATGATAAATATTGTTTCAAAATGCCTAAATGACTCGAAGTAAGAGGCGTGAACAGTTTTGCATCTTAAATCCAGATACATTCCTCTATTGTTTGTATGTTTTTTCCCGATGGATTCCTGTTTCAATATGTATTGATAACATATAATACTATAAACAAGAGTTTTTATATATTTTGGAAAACGTGTAAAATAATGCGCCAAAACGCTAATGTAAAAACCAATTTACTGTATATGATTTAGACAATTATTTAGACATTATATAACTAAAGCTAAATTGTAATTGTTATATTTCTGATGTAATTTATACGCCCATTGAACCGGGTGTTTTTGTAACGGTTCATGTAAATGTATTATCTATACGGTTATACATATGTCACTATATTAGCTTACGTATGTACGTACTATCTTTCCTGCTTGCTTGTTTACGTATTTCTTACTTCCTTACATAATTTTCTTAGAACAGCATCCTACAACAAACAATACACCATGCAATCACAAACATAGTTGCAGAAACATAGTTTTGCTATATATCGGATGCAACAGCCCATTTTCCGAACCACATCATGTGAGTATCCTAGCGGATAACCTATATTAGAAGACCTTTACAGAATGAGTGTGGTCTAAGAGGATCTAACCCAAGAAGAACCATGAGAACATTTAGTTTTTCAGCTGCATACGCATATAAGGCAGGACTACCACCAACGAGGCGCTTTCTTGTGTAACATTATTCATCAATTAAATCGCTCTTAGTTCTGAGTGCTCAGAGTTAATTACAATATCCAACAAAAAATAGGACAATCTTGCCGTTTATGAATATAATGATACATCAAATCAGACATCTTTATTAACTGTGAGCCTTCATGGTAAAACAAAATATGGGAACGCTGTAATTATTGACGGAAATTCGCTTCTGTTTGTAAGCAGGCTTTTATAATTCGTAAGAAAAATATATTGTCAAATAGCACTTGCGGTAAGACTTGTTCACAATGACCCCTTATTACTGTTGGACAATAGTAGACCTTCGTTAGGCTGACAACATCTGAAACCCATCTTTAATAAATTATATAGGTACAGCTGATTCCACAGAATCTGAAAGGTGACTACACATTTCAAAACGCAACATTATTTATTTTCGATTATTTTTAGTATAATGGGTATTTGTTCAAATCAAAATTGTATTCTATGTTAGTACACCCTTTTTTTGTCCCAAAGGTTAAAGTATCTAAACATTTAATTTTTTAAATCATAGTTTTATTTGACAACAGAATTGTTTCATTTTTTCCGTAGATATGGATATAATGTAGGATTTAAGATGGTAACATACCAAATTTTAAACAATTTTTTTTTTCCATATTTTTTCCGTCATTTGTGATCATTTTTTGTTGTCAACAAAATAGGGGGTATGGGTAGCTCTGAGTAGAATTTATCCTTTTGCTATAGAATAAATCAAATTTTTGTTTTTCAGTAGTGGAATACATATATAAAAGTAGATGCTGAGCTAGTTTTATTTTCGATCTCCATGTCAATATTGTGTGTACACTATTTTACATTGAAAATATCAAAATAACTCCAAAATGGGTGTAATTTACAGAATTTTTAATAAAAAATCATTAGAAGCCTGGTGACCTATATAATTTTTTACTTGTTTTGAAAGAAATGTCATAGGACCTTGACATATACCAGTTTTAAAAAAAGCTGATCATTAGAACATATTTTTTTATCTTGAATTAATTTTTCGGTAAAAACAAAAGTGGGTGGGGTAAGGTCCATATATGTTTGCTTTTTTTTAAGTAAAAAAAAAAATGAGGATTACAACTGTTTTGGTATGATATGAAAGATATGTATATATGCAATCGAAAATTAATTGTTGTTTTTCAATAGACGTAATGTTATGAAAACAATTGTTAAAATGTTCAATGACAATATTTTTCCTCTTTTTAGTGAAATTTTGAAGTTAGAAATATGTGCATTCTTCAATGACGTCTAGTGGGAAAAAAAGCGTGGTAACCTAGCCTTTTTTGGATAATTTTGAATCGAAATTATACCAAAGAAGCTTTAAATATGAATTTTAAAAAAATCTCATCACTACGTCCTGTATTCATGTCTGGTGACCATATGAAGAGGTGTGTTTACATATTTGCACCAATAAATATTGTGAAGCGTAATCTTATTGTTTATGGTTCTTAAACACATATAATCCAATATGCCATTAATCTGGAAATAAATTGTTATCTGTTGACACACAAGGAATACATTACACAGATTGCTACAGACTAATTGGCAATATTCTGCGAAATGCAAAGACAACGGTCAATTCCCCCTCATACGTCCATATTCCTCGTCACTCAATGTCGTTAAATAGTCGAATGAGATTCAGTTACATCAGTGTATATCCATATAATGATACAAATAACAAGGGATATAAGTCAGTCAACATGACATTATGTTGGTGTTTTGGTATCAGTCGGCATTGAATGACTGCAAAACAACAATGTATTGACGATACATGAAGTGTGGGCGTTCGTGTTAGCGTGCGTGTATAAAACCATATCCAAAATACATAAATCAGGTTATCACATAACGTAAATCAAATAAATATGCATAGAATATGATTAAATATTTACACCAAATAAATCCCTAGACGTTAACTTCATAAATGAAAAAACTTCGTTCATAGCATGTTACTCATAATTTGACGCCTCGACAATGAATGTCAATAAGTAATCTCCGTAAGTAATCTCTGGTGAGCACAAACCCCACGATGCTACTTAGGTGTTGGTAAATTGTAACTTTTGCCAGCTGTTGGATAAACAGCTGTTGCATATTAAAAGGTTATTAATCATACCTGCTGTTCTGCCTTATTAAATAAGCACAGACCAGTAATTTAGCAAAATTTCTATATGAGAAGTACATGTATATCAGAATCCTACCATTGCGTCCATATCGTTGGCCCACATGATAAAATAAACACAAACTAAAACATGCGTTATTATTTGCATTAGCCTTCTGAAACTGTACAATGTGCCGTTTAAGGTCTCACAACACACTTCGATTTTAATGTGTTGGCCATAGGCAGTAAAGTCCAATTTTCCATTCTGAATCAAGCATTTACTGTCTAAAAGTATTTTTTTGGGAAAATACAGTTACTGCTCTCATAAAAATCCACAAAATCTGGTACATAGCCCACTTTGTTGTTTTTTAATGTGAGTGGTGGCAGTCAAGGTACTCTTTTCGGCTTTCACTAAACAGTTTGCACCTAAATTCATTCGTATTTTGAGCACCCACAAATGTGTCACATTTTGCTGTCCGTGTCGTCTAATCGCTGTTCATTCAAACTCACACTATTGTTTTCTCACCTGCAACAAGAAAAGAAAATATCCATGGGCAATTATTAAAATATCTCAAACCGAAGAACACACCGCTACTTTTTATGGTGTAAGAATCATGCAACAGTCACATGCAAGAGAGCTAAGTGTGAAGTGAGATCTTAAGTGCGTCCGTTGAGTGTTTTTTCCCACCATATTCAGCTACTACTGAATGTACCTCAACAAGTAGATATAAAAAGCCGCCGGGATTTAAACCAAGTTCTTGTGTGCACAAAACTCACTCTTATCCTATTGAAATCCCAATAAACGGGACAGTGTAAATAAAGACAATGTATACAAATGCTTCCAATTAGGGAAGGATAAATATCTCATATATATATATATAAATAACATGCTCATACAACAGATAAAATGCTCTTGACAATTAATAAAATATGTATCTGAGACAAAGAATAAACAGTTGAAGAAGTCAAAAGGAGCATCAGTTTTATTACACTCGGTGGTAAACTGGTGGCTGTTTTTAAAACAGTTTCAAAACATCGTTGTCAATAATTAAATGATGTATAGTTATTGCTAATTGCTATACCTTCTACTAGAAACTTAATCATGTTCTTGCAAATTGTTAGCATCTTACCCACTTGACTTTAATAATTGCATGTGCTGTTGTGCACTTATTATTGCGATATTTAATATCACTATAACAGAAATGACCATATAAGTAGCTAACGCACTTAAAGTTCACCAGCCATGTTTTGTTTCATGAACATGATAGTTTATTTCAAAATCCAATAGGCATTAAGGCCCTTGTGGTTCAAATAAAGACATGAAAATAACATGACAGACAATGTAACAAAATAGTACAAATGCATAGTATACTTAGCCATTTTACACAGTTAAGTGTATATGTATCCAGTGGAGAAGGTGATACAATTTTGAGTGAAATATTGTTGCTATACAACAAAATGCATATATAAATAGTACATGTATATCATTACAACATCAATTCGTATTACCTATTTGGAAAAAGGTACTCATTTCTTTTATTAAAAGCCTTATAAATAAAAATAGCTAGATTTATTATTTGCTTTTTCCATGTAGAATTAATCAGAGAAATGAACTTTTGCATATTCGGACGCATGAAATAATACTTTTTAATATAGTGTTTTCTTAAATCTGTATATAAAGGACATATTAAATGGAATTCATCTTCTAAAGACTGGCACAATTTACATTTCCTATCATTAACCGGTGTTCTATTTGGTTTGCCCCAATGTTTATGTTTATTTAAATCGAAATCAATACACAACAATAGATATTTACAATTCACACATTGCAATATCTGTGAAAAGCGAGAATAAGATTTTATCTGATGATGAAGAAAACTTTGAACAGGTAAATTAATCCACAGGTAAATGTATTTATCAATTATCTGGCCATAGTTGTGCAGCTATACATTTCGGACTTACCTCATTTTCCCGTGCAGTCGCGCAGTGGTAAAAGTAGTATCTACGTCATGCATATAATACTTATTTTACATACAAATTAATAAAGGTTTTAAATAAATGTTTCTCCACGAGACTATCAAGAAATGTTCATATGATGTTTAAGAGTTTAATGTGTCAATTGATATTACAAAAGAGTGGCCATTCACCTTTAAGGACGGGAAGGTGATTAGTTTGGGTTGATCTACTTCTCGTGTTAAATTTCTGCTAGTTGAGTATCGGCTTTTGTATCTGCTTTTATGACTCTGGACATGTCATATAACAATTATAAAACCTATGTTAGTGTTCAACTAAACAAGTTAGTCTCTTGCTTTGGCTTTGTCATCTATCTAGATACAAGCCATGACTCAGAGTAATAAACTTACTTTGTTTTAAATAGTTCGGCCATATCTCCTGGTCTCCGTCAGCTGATCTGACTACTGATGCATGTCGTCACGTAACATAGGAAGATGGTCGACACAGTCGAAATAATCAAAACAATGTAAGGTGTTTGCTCTGAGTCATGTCTTTTATCTAGATAGAGAGGCTAGTGGAATGGTGTATATTTATCGTCAGTGATATATTTTCTTTACTTTTTCCAGTACAATTTCTGTGACGATGCCTGCCGTCTAAATGAGTTCTGAGTTTATCATCTCATTTGCTAACCCGAGATTCATTGCCATTATAATTCCCCAGATGGCAACTGCCACAAAGATTCAGAAATGCATTTACAATGACATAACACGTGTCATAACGTGTTTATTGGTACAACCTTGTGTGAAGACAGACACGGTAGCGCACTCTTAACAGCAAAATAATTATATGTTTTCTTAGACAATGTTAAAGAAATAAATAAGCAAAACATTATACTCTATTCGAAATTGTTCTCATGGAATGTGAGATGTAATGATGCATGTAGGAAATTACTTTGTCAAACATCCAAAGACATTTTCCATTCATCTTATACGACATCATAACCATCTAAAACAACTGAACTTTTATAACAATTTACTGACAAAATGAACATTGCACGCAATGTGTTGTCAGATTGTTAAAGGACCAAATGCGTTCCTGTGACATTTCACGCTTGAATTCAGATAACTATGAATGCAATTAAAATGTCCCATGGGGAGAGGATTTCGGATTAATACAAAACAAATTAAAAGTTTTATTGATTTTGAAATTATTAACATGAAATACAATTAGAAAGTCACCTGATTTCAATTAAAGGCATTCAAACATATACAAGCTTTTCGGTCGAGGACCTTCACGGTATATTTACTGACAATAAAACTTCATTAAAACGAAGGCACATTTATAATATATACTGACACGTAGTAAGCATAGCCGGGAATAGTCAACCCTTTTGTGTTTGTGATGTATTATCTTGCTTTTTATTCATCTTTAAAGTTGTCCTTGGTTTCTGTGTGTGTATGTGGTTGACTGTCGTCCTTGAATGCTACTTTTACTGTTCGATTTTTATTTATAATGTTACTAGAAAAAGCTTTTGCGCAAGGAAAAACACGCTAACCCCTAATACAAAAATCTACCCCTATTTTATTATTTTTTTACCAGATCGGCACTTAAAAAACAAGCTACTTTTATCGTTTAGATGTTCATGTTTATTTATTGACACTCAATGCTGATGAAAAAGAAAGGTCAAAGTCATTTATGAGTTTCGATTTTTACTGGATCTAATTAGCGAGGTATGTTTGAGCAAGATGATTAGTTGAACACTAAAATAACGAATTTTGAGAAAATTGAAAATTCAAATGTACACAACATATTAAAAAAATAAAATTAATGAATACGTTTAAAATGTGGGGGAAAAGTGTTAATTGATTGTTTTCTGAGTTGGGGTAAATAAAGCTCCATACATGTATCTCCAAAGTGTCCATGCATTTATCTTGGTTTGCTTATCAACACATACCATTGACTAAATTGTACACTTGTTTACACTTTTCTAACATATAATTTTTTAAGGTTTTTAAGAACTCATCCGCATATATTGTTTTCAATTTTATTGCCGTGTTTCCTACTATGTCCGAATATGTAAATACCGCGATATTAAAGGATTGTATCCCTGATCAGCCGGTGCCCGATCGCCGCCTTACTTTTTCATAAACACCGCTTTATCAGCCTAAATTTCTCAATAAAATGGACTTCAGATATGTTGAACTAAATAAAGATCAGAGAAAACTCGAGAAAGTTGCAAATATTGGTATTTATTTTAAACATAAACAGTAAGTACCGCTATTAGGAAATATCACTTTAGGCTATAAATGAGTGTGAAGTAAACAAAGTGTTTTTTTATGTAAAACTACTTTGACCGACGTAGCAAAATTTTAGGAAAAGAAACGCATTCTGTTTCACATCTAAATTTCTTAATTTGAAACAGATTGTATGTTTTGCGTCAATAAGGTCATGTATGTTTTCGACATTTTGCCAGGCCCATACATTTCTATTGAATAATATAAATGCCATTTCAAAAGTTTCGTAAGGGGTTGGTGTGTCCCAGTGAGTAGCAGATGGATAAGGATCAGGAGGATCCGGGTTCAAACCTCATCGACTCCACTGAGTTTGTCTTTGTGTTATTGGGTACGACTATTTTTATTATCCTCCTATGTCAGATTTAGACGTAAACCGGGCGGTCCGGTCTATCTGTGTCTATTCTCCGAGCTCTTAAATAACCATATTAAAGAGTATATTCGTTATTAAGAGTAGAGCAGGCAATGGTATTCCTCTCCCTAACCAGGTATGTGTTGATCAGCCATTAAACAACATTCAATTCACGTGGTTGTGACATGTATATATGATGATATATGGTTATGACATTTTAAATTGTTTTTTATCTTCCGTAGAAAGAACAGTAGTTTGAATAGTTGTAGATACTTTGGACTCCATTTGTTCACATGGTCTTTCTGTTCTCTTTAGTCGAGACATTGTTGCATTAATGTAAGTAAAACTGTTAAAGCTCTGTAGAACATACAATAATAACACATCCAGTTGCCGCATTCGTGATCAATCCTTCATTAGATTGTGAATTAACACTGCGTTGGATGCAATGTCAGTTTTTGTCCTTGTGATTATTTTCGATCAATCGAATGTTTAAAATGTTTAAATATTACGCATTGGGTCATGCATAATTGTCCAAATAAAAACATCTTCCATAAGTTTGATACATGTTGGTTTTCTACGATTTTGTTTTTTACGATGATACTTATTCAATGGTATTTTCCCTTTCTTATTAAAAATGTATTCACTAATAAGACGGACAAATCGTGGAAGCATACTAGCGTTGTAACACAACTCTGTTTGTCGACTGATTACAAATCCGTTGTTCTGCACTCCGGTAAATCAATCACAGCATTGACTCCGTCTAGGTGGACGTCATTGAGGAATTCCAAAGAAATATTCCGTCTTGTTAAATAAGAGATACATAATATATGTGATTGAAAGTGTAAACGTAAAAAAGGAAGTTCCGTGAAAACAGTTTAAATCAAGCAAAAGCAGCAGATTCTCCGTAAACAATAATCGATAAACTCGTGGAAATGTTTAAAACAAGAAACAAGCACAGCGTATGACTGTAAATTGAGACGTGAAAGAACAACTTTCCAGCGGATTTCGAACCTTAAACTAACAGAATACAGCTGCTCCCCTGAACTTGTATATGTCATCTATGTGTTTTCAGAGGTACCAAATTAAAATAGCATTTAACTATTAGTAAAAATGTTTGAGATGTTTAATTGGTTTACCCACTTCAATGCAACTATTATATATATCAGCTGCGTTTTCAATAATGTGTCAAGGAAAATGTGGTCACAGTTCTTATTGTCGTTGATTTAGAACACAACAAAACAAGAAAAAATAAGAAATAAAACATTTTACACGACACCTTACTGCTAATGATGAATACGCTATACTAATTAAAATACAAACAAATACTTATAATAATTTCTTTAAAAAAAAAATATGTATATATATATTTGACCATCTGCCAATTTATAATTTGTATATATATATTTGACCATCTGCCAATTTATAATTTGGTGGTCCTCATTAGCCAAACAAACTGCCCTACGTTAATAGGAATATATGTTTATGAAACTGTATATTGCAGACTTATATATACGCCAATGACCTTAACGCGGGCGTATCTAATCACGTATATTCAAGTCTAGAGTGATGCTATGTATTTATAATTTGGCATTAACAAATCAAGAGAAAATGGACAGTGTTTACTAAACTATGTCATTCCGTCCCTATGCGTCTCCATTGCATGACTACACAGTGGAATGGAAATCGGAAATAACGCCAGTCCGGGCAAAACATAATGATGCAGATAACAAAGGAAACATTCGAAACTCAATTTGTCTATTAAATGTTGTTTATGGCAGAATAATATGTCCGTATTTCCTATTGATCGGGCGAAAAACATGTAATCATATGAAACAACCACTTAGAAGTAAGATCACATTTTACAGCTACGTAGTAAGTTATTTGTATGTATAGTATATATTTTTTATCCAAAGCGTTTATTAAAATCGGGGGTTTCCTAACTTCTCTGGATGTGCACTTTATTTTAAAGATTTCGTTTTGATGGGATGTACTTGTATTTACACTGTCTTGTCAATTTAAATGTTAAAGACAGGATAATAGGGAAGTCGTGTACACTTAAAATCGATTTAGGCTAACCAGTAGGTATTGCCTACTGACCGTTCCAAGTAGGTAACCCTGTCTTAACCACTCGTCGTGTTGTGTATTTTCCTTTTCGTTGTATATTTAATTAGCTCTTTGTTTGTGGTGTAGTGTGAACATAGGATGCCTTTGCGTGTGGGTGCTATGATTTCTATAGGAACTGAACTGAATGTTGTTTAACGGCTCATCAACACAGTATAGGTTATTTATAGCCGCCCCAGAGAGAGGGGAAGGATACATAGGAATCCGGGAACCGTGTCCTACTCTTATTATCGAATAGATTCCTATGTTTCTTTAACGTGCTCGGAGGATAGACCGATACACGGGACCGCCCGGTTTACGTCCCCATCCGACGGACGAGGCTAAGGGAAAGTGTAGTGGTACCACGGAGGATTGAACCCGGGGCCACCGGTTACAAATCCGCCGCGCTATAGGATCATTGTTCTCGTTTTTTTAATTATAATAATAATTGATATTCATTTGAATGGGAGGTAAACAATTAGAACCTTAAACAATAACATTAATGGGATGAAAATAATACATGCCAATTAACTATAAATGTTCTTACTAAACGTCTTTTATTATATACTTTCCAGTGAAATAGTGGATTTTATGATTAAAATAAAACCTTATATTTGCGTTGTTTATATTTTCACATGTGAGCCATATCAGTTTATATTTCCACGGTTGTATTTAACTGCCGGAACTATTTGTTTCAATATCAAAACAAAATGTTTTAGAAAAGAACTAGTAATGTATATGAATAGCTTAGAAATGGTCTAAAAATATGTCATAGTTTTGGAAAATCTGTTAAGTGTTTTAGGAAATGTAGCCATTTAGATTTGTCAGTTTGCCGCTTCAAGTTTTTTCAAAAACAACATATTTTCAGAAAGTTGCTGTGGAAGTTATATCATTGGACTGGAAATCCCTTAACTAAGATAATGAGTCGTTGTTTATTGAAATCGGTCAAGAATTTTAAACATATTGGCGAGTAAGACTTGGAAATTTCATCCTTCTGAGTTGTTGACGTTGACGAAAATATTTGTTTCTGAACAAGTATCCGGGTTGTGAATATATAACAAAAAGACTATCTATTGTTATGTCATGCATACAGTATTTATTTTTGTCTCGAAGTCAGAAAACTTAAACTTTTTTCTCACTTCTCGATAAAAATACATCCTATATTCACTCGAACCAACAAATATCTTCTATGTATCCAGCCTCAAATACATGTGAGCAGTATAATATGAGGAAATACAATGAAAGCAAGCATCAATTACGATTAAAACTTGCCGTATGGTACTATAAGGTAAATATTATATACATGCTTAACTCATGCTGTCATTACTATAAATGAACGCAATTGCCCAATGTAATGTTCCCATCAACGACAAACATATGTTTTATGTTTATTGGCAACTTGTTCCTCCTTATATATAATACATACATGATTAACGTGTTTTTTCTAGTATTTTATTTCACTAGATTTACATTTGCAAGTTATATGTTAAGCAACTAATTAAATCAATCTCAATTCAAGTTAATTGCTTTACATATCTCTTAAACAAAATGGTCCATTTACGTATTATCTGATCATATCAAATACCTTTTTATATCACAGTTTATTACATAACTTTCGGTGTGGGAGTGTAATAAAACCATTATTACACTACTTAAAAAAAATATGCAAATGCAAGGCGAATCATCGTTCGGTCCTTTCCGTTCAGCGCGGTGTACATCGGAATTGCCTCGTCGATTTCCGTAACTGTTAAAGTATCGGATTACGGAAATCGACGACGTAGTTTCGTTGTTCGGTGGCGTACGGAAAAGACGATGTCATCATACAACGTCATCAACCATAGGAATCGGACGTATTATAAAGTTAGTACAGTATGTAGGTCCCCGCATGTATATAATTTTATCATAAAAATATTTTTTAATATACTAGTAGTGGATAGTCAATCTGGTTTATTACATGCAAATACAATATGTCCGATTCCTATGCATCAACAGACAACACTATATATAGAAAGCTGCATGGGAGCTACAACAGAAAATGTTCCTTATGATACTTTTATGGAGTTATGTGATAAATCAAATCTCACATTCGTGCCTATTTGATATTGAATTTATTAAACTCGTCGGATAAAATTGATATGATGCTCGGCACACCCTCGCATCATATATTTGTTTCCTACTAGTTTAATAAATAAAATATCAAACAGGCACTCATGTAAGATCCTCTATTAAAACATAACTCACTATTAACGCGCTACTGTTCTAATCTCAGAGAACTAGTAACGTAACTGGGTAAGCGCCTGTCAAAGAAAAGCATTATTTCCATATGATATATTGGAAACGAATTACAATTTCCATCATTTGTATTATTGTGTATTATTTCTCTTGGGCTTTACAAGCCTTGCTAACGTGAATCAAGCCCTTGCTAACGTGTACCTGATTACCGATTATAAAATGCTTTGTTCAAATTGTGCTAAGGAAACGCATTACTTTTGATATGTCATGCATTGTGTCATAGAACAAATCTTAAAATGCTGATACTATCTTGCGTTATTTGACGAGAGTTTTGAACTGCATAAATCTTCTTGTCATTTTTCACGACTTAAGCTCAGACAACTGAAATAACGGTGCATGTTTTAGAAAGCTTCATTTCTAAGTAGTAGCTATACTAATGTATAAAGCACAGTGTCTTTCTTGATTTGTATGAGATCTTCGAGATTATTTCGTTACTGCGAGGTTCGGCCATTTCTGGACATTACGTGTCCCGCCTTAATTCCATTAAACGATACTGGAAAGCCTATATTTAATAGCAGGATTTTATAACGGATAGTTTGACAAAAACATGTCTGAATAATTACTGAAAAAATGCGATAACCTGTTTAAAATTACTTATTAAATGTTTCAATTTTACAATATCTACAAACGTTTTAAGCCGAAATTAAGTTGTTGTTTTTTTTCATACCCAAGCCAACCCCGTTTTCGCTTCTTGGAGAAGGGGTTGGGTACGGTATGAAAGTTAATACACAGCCGTATAGTCAGTTACATTAACACATACAGTAGCTTCAATTGCACGCTGTTATGAATCTGATTCATTTTATATAATTATACTGAACAAAAAAAGTTTAGCACGACATTTTAGGGACATATATTAAACATATGAACATTTATGTATTCGGTTGAAGCTATGTAGCACCTCATAATGCTCCCTCCGAATAACGCTCCCCTTAGAGCGTTATACGTCGGTTGTAGCACCGCATAACGCTCCCTCCGAATAACACTCCCCGGGGAGCTTTATAAGGAGAGGATGTATACTCAATCCGCATGAAGCTCCCCAGCTTGAATAAGAAAGAGTATGATAGTGGAACTTTGGAAACAGACGAACACGATACATACGAAATATTGCAGTCCCGGTTTGATTGAGACTGTTTATGAAAGGTAGTGAAAAATACGAGCTCTCTAGCCCGGGTTTGAGCAGAGCTCAATATTCATAAAATCAATAGTGCATAATTTTAACCATCCCGAAGATGGCATGCATATGGCTGTGGACATGAAATTTACTGGCTCCCCCTATGTCGTGCGGCGTATGGTCCCAGTATCTAATAAAATTATATGCCCCGAAGAGCGAAATAAACATAATGGAATTTAGTTGGGAGTCATAAAATATACAGACATTAGAACAAGAACAAGACATAAATAATAATAAGAAGAACAATACATCAATAATAATTATGAAATCCAAAAATTATGTTATTTTATTATTTTCTAAGCCTTAGTATCAGAATTACTACCTCCCTTATATTAAAAACAACGTTATACAAACGTATTGCTTTTATTATATCATTTATTATTTGGAATGGACAAGAATATTCCATTCTGTCACTGTATAGAAAAAACGCTAAAATGTGATAAAAAAAAGAACGTTATTCTCAAACAAAAACATTCCAGATTTCGTAATTTTAAAATTACCTCCCTTTTCATTGAAATTAGAACGATTTTCGATAACCTATTAATCTATAACAGTATGTTTCCAACATATTTGCTCTTTTCTTATCACCGACTTTGTTTACAAATGACTTTGTAGCCTTATTATTAGTCATATCTATGTCACTTTACCATTGAACCCGAACATACACTGCTTTGTATCTCGTCTATGGAATTGACATGCATTTTATGTGCTAAACTTATTTTTCTCAGTATATATTTATGAGAAATGCACATGAAATTCTTTACTTTATATGGTTAACTACGCGAATATTTATGCTGTTAAAGCGGGTACATCTATTTTTAACAAGAAAGAAAAATCAGAAAAATTGTCCTGTAGAAAGCATAGCACACAAACTAAATCAAATGAGCAAAAACATTCAATAAACAAAACACTACACAACACAAAGAGTGGTGAAAACAGGGTAGTCAAATTGGAACGTCCGAAAGGTATTATGGCCCTCTGGTTAGCTTTAATCGATTTATTGTGTACCCAAAATCGCTAGTATCCTAAAGTAAAAACAGTCAGGATGTATCCGAAATGTACTGAACAACCACAGCAAATGCAGGGGAAAAGTAAAAAGCAATCTAGCGTACGACCATAAAACCTGAGGGACGAATGTTCATGAACCTTCATCTATTTTTCCAGAGTTTCAGAACGTGCAATCAGACAGTCTTACGAGGATGTGCAGTCATTGCACAAGAGCAAAATGAAGCGAGGGACTGATTTAGAGGTTTCAATCACTAAGCATGCAGTGCGTTGCAATCCCTTATGACGAACTGCATAAAAAAAAACTGGGCTATTCCTAGTCGCAGAAATATTTAAGGTTGGTTCTGTACTCCTCCAGTAAATTTTTGTTGCGGCTTTGGGCATGATACGTAGTTTATGAATAAAACCCATCCTCAAGAAATTTATTTGCAATAACTCCATTTCGATCACTGAAGTTTTGAACAAGCTCTAGCAAAAAGATTTAGCTGGGAGATAGTAACGCCGTTTGCAGAAGAACGAGGTAATTGTGGACAGTTAACGATGTCATGTATTTTAGTATGTACATGATCACTAGAACACATTTAGTATGAATATTTTGGATTCCCTTCTTAAGATGACGTAAGTTGTAAGTTGACGGCCATGGAAGCAGAGAGGAAATATAGATATAAAAATCGAACAGGAAAAGCAGCATTCAAGGACGACAGTCAACCACAAACACACACAGAAACAAAGAACAAATTTAAAGCAGAATAAAAGGCCAAATAAGACATCACAACAACTAAAGGGTTGACAATAGGGCTACCGCCTTGGAACGATCAGTGGCAAAAAAAGGCCGCTTGGGTTTAAACCAGGTTCTAGGGTGCACCAAACCTCACACTTACCCTACTGTCAACCCAATAAAACGGAACAGTGTAAATAAAAAATCCCCGCCATAAACTGTTCTCTAACCAACAAGGCAGCATTAATAGGCAATGTAAGTAAAACACAAAGATGCTCGTGTATATATAAATATATAAAAAAGAAATAGCCACAAAGAAGGTACTCAGTGACTTGGCAGAAGCCAGAGCAACAAGAGAAAAAAACCATTGAGGGCACGACAAGACAATACTGCAGACAAACATCAAACGCCACCGTCCATTTGGGCTTTAGGTAGACGTTATCATAGGGTCCACAGCCTGTCCAGTCATCGCACAATTAAAGAGGAAAGCAAAGTGGCGAACTGTAACTGGTTTCACCACCAAGCATGCAGTGCGTTGCAAAATGATAGGGTCATAACCTCTTTTGATAAACCTTTTAACAAGTTTAACAAGGATAGTATGAAAGTGATCATGGCTAAGGATCTTACGAAGTTTGTAAATCACGTCACCATAGAAGTCAGGTTGTGATAGTCCTTGTCGCAGAAGAGTTCTTAAATTATTTTTATATTTTGAAAGAAGATTAGGGTTACGATGATAACATTTTGCTAAGGTTTTACGAAGTTTATGGTAACGGTAACCCTGATGGAGTAGCTTTTTAGTTATACAAAGATGACGAATAGTAAAGTCTTCAACTCGAGTAAAAGCTCTAGAAAAACGATTAAGTTGAGACACACAGACCCCATAAGAAGTTGCTCTGGGGAAAATCCCCATCTTAATGGGGATAATTAACCATTATATCAAAAAATTAAAATCATCTTTCTTGTCATATATTTTGCTAATTACATCACCATTTTGAATGAAGAGATGTAAATCGAGAAAAGAAGAGTTAATATCAGAAATATTACTTTTGCTCAGTTGATTAACAATAGTAGAAAAGAAAGGTTTGTCAATGTTTAATATGTCATCCATATACCGAAAGGTGTCACTAAAGGCCTCAATAACATCTTCCTGGGTATCTGGTGAAAGACTCAACATCAAATCTCGTTCATGGCAATATAAAAACAAATCTGCGACAAGGGGTGCATAGTTCGTACCCATAGGGAGACTAACAATTTGTCTATAAACGGTAGTTCCATACCTGACGAAAATATTATCTTATAGGAAGTTGAGTGCTTCACAAAATTCTAGGCAAGTCCACATAGTGTAACTGTTTAAAATGCCGTTAGTAAAAAGACGCTTTAATATTATTACACGTCAAACATGTAGTTCTTTCTCTGGCTAATTGTTTTTGAATAAGAGTAATAAGCTTGTCTTTGATAAGGTGATGTGGTAATGTTTTGTAGAGTGTAGAGGTCATAAGTGCTTATAGATGAAACTTGACGTTGTATACGTAATTCGATAATTTCAGTAATTCTCTTCCAAGCAGTACAGATATCTAATGATGAATCCGCAATTTATTGCGACAGGCATTAAAAAAATCCATATCCGTTGTAAAGATCTTTGACGATTTTTGCCTGATATTCTTATCATCAATAAGATTTTAGTGATTATATGACCGGCAGCAATTTTGACATTATCAATCAGTGGGATAAGATGTCTTGATTTCAAGATCAGACACTATCCTATTGTAGTTTAAAATAATGTTTGTAGTTCATTTATTGTACTTGTAACATATTATAGGAGTCTCAATATTCTTGAAATGTACTGCGCAAAACAAATTTAGATGTAATTTCCATAGACAAGACACAGAGCCGTGTGTTCGGGTCAATGATAAAGTAATATAGATATGACCAATAATAATGCTACAAAGTCATTTGTAAAAAAAGTCCGTGATAACAAACAAACCAAATTTGATTGGAACATACTTTTATAGGTTATCAAAAATCGTTCTCATTTCAATGAAAAGGGGTGGGGGAGGGGTGGGGGGGGGGAGGGGGTAGTTTTAAAATTACGAAATTTGGAATGTCTTTGTTTGAGAATAGTCTTTGTCTTTTCCTTAGCCTCGTCCGTCGGATGGGGACGTAAACCGGGCGGTCCCGTGTATCGGTCTATCCTCCGAGCACGTTACAGAAACATAGGAATATATTCGATAATAAGAGTAGGGCAGGTTCCCGGATTCCTATGTATCCTTCCCCTCTCTCTGGGGCGGCTCTAAATAACCTGTACTGTGTTGATGAGCCGTTAAACAACATTCAATTGTTTGATAATAGCAATCGTTTGTGAATACATTCAGCGATTTTTAAAGAACGAAATAATAGGCAATTATTGTCAATGCCAAACATTAAATTTGTTCAAACCAACACATACTTATCGGACGCACAATTTGGCTGTATGAAAGGCAGATCAACGGTAGATGCAATTTTCGCACTTCATAGTGTAATTGAAAAAATTGTAAACAATAAAAAACGGGTTTATTGTGCTTTCTTAGACCTTAAAAAAGCGTTTGATTATATTTATAGAAATGCAATGTGGTTAACGTTATATAAATTTGGTATTAACGGGAAAATGCTAAGAATAATTCGTTCTATGTATAACACTGTCAAATCATGCATCAACAAATACTGCGGTTCTTTCTCGGATTTTTTTCGAGATTTCAGTCGGTTTAAAGCAAGGGGAGATAATGTCTCCGATCATGTTTGCATTGTTTATTGAAGATTTAGAGTCGTATTTGAAAAATAGAATAGACAGTGGTTTATTATTAGATGACATTTCTTTAATTTTACTGCTTTTTGCTGATGATATGGTGTTAATAGGTAATACTCCGCAAGATCTGCAAATGAGCTTAAATCGTCTATATGAATATTGTGAAACTTGGGGCCTGGAAGTAAATACTGAAAAAACAAAGGTTATAGTTTTTCGTAAACGAGGTAAAGTAACCGTTGATGAAAAGTTTTCTTATAACGGAGCATTATTAGAGGTTTCAGATGATTTTAATTATCTTGGAGTTGTATTTAACTCACTGGGTCGTATACGTTAAATCAACAGGCTATGTGTGGCAAAGCATTGAAAGCTATGAATCTTTTAACTGCAAACATAAGAAATACTGAACTAAAACCTAAAACTTCCCTTCAATTAGTTGATGCTTTTGACTCATCAATACTCAGTTACGGCTATGAAGTGTGGGGTTTCACAAAATCGAAGGAGATAGAGAGAATTCACCTCAAGTTTTGTAAAAATATTCTAGGAGTAAAACTGACAACGAGTAATGCTGGTGTTTACGGTGAATTGGGGCGTTATCCTTTATTTATCATAAGATATACTAGAATAGTTCGATATTGGTTGAAATAAGTTACAACAGAAAATATAATATTATCATCTATATATAAATCTTCATTATCTGATTGTGAAAGTGGTTTAAACAATTGGTTGTCCAATGTAAAATCTCTGCTTAATACGTTTTTAAGGGTGAACCATCAACATTTGATATTTAGCTTTAAACAGAGGTTGGAGGATTGCTTTATTCAAAAATGGAACATTGATCTACAAGAAAATAGA
This sequence comes from Cyrtodaria siliqua, assembly GCA_037043455.1. Classification (NCBI taxonomy): domain Eukaryota; kingdom Metazoa; phylum Mollusca; class Bivalvia; order Adapedonta; family Hiatellidae; genus Cyrtodaria; species Cyrtodaria siliqua. Next base: position 30,142 of record JAWPHD010014734.1, on the reverse strand, counting down.
GTATTATCAAGTTTGTTAAAGATGTTACAGATAATTTTTGATATGACAACTATCTGAATGTTTTATGTACAAAAAGATTACGAAGTGTTTTTACTAAATTACGTTTATCTTCATATAGCTTAAGAATTGAGACAGGTCGTTATGCAAGACATAGGATTGAAAGAAATGAAAGAGTTTGTCAAATATGTAATTCAACTGAAATTGAAAACGAATTTCACTTTGTTTAAATGTGTACAGCTTATGATGATATTAGAAAGAAATCTATCCGAAAATATTACATACAAAGGCCAAATATGTTTAAATGTATAACATTTCTACAATCTTCAAAGAAGAACCAACTTTTTAATTTAAGTTAATATTTGTCAGAGGTGTTTACTGTCAGATGTTCTATTCCAAATATTATTTCTTAAAATATTTACAAGTACATCCTCACATAAATTGTTATTTTATATATAATTCCTTTTGTTTTTTTATATCCTTGGATTATTGATTAAAATGTGTGATTTATATGATCTATAATTAATTAAGGAGTATTAAAATATAAGTAGGTGTGTAGAAATATGAGTAACCTGTCATGTGATTATAAGTATGTAATACAAATTATGTATGTAATGATGAGAAACTGTAAAAGTTTAAATCAATAAAATATCTATCTATCTATCTATAAAGAAAGTTGTTTTTAATATAATGGAGGTAATTCTAATACGTCGTTTAGAAAATTCTAAAATAACACAATATCTTGAAAATCACATTCTTACCTAGCATTTCTAATATCTTCAAAGAATTATATCAATATTCATATGTTTAATCTATGTCCCTAAAAGGTCGTGCTAAACTTTTTTTGTTCAGTATAAATCGGAGTTTTGTGAGTCATCTGCCAGTCATTAAAGCCATGGCTACATTTATGAAATTGAAGCCTTTGTTTAAAAAAGTTGCTTTAAAACAAAACGTTTACGGTGGCGCATCGATATGTGCACGCAAAATATGTTGCGTGTAGCTCTGAATTAAAAACGCAACATCATAAAGTGGATCAATACGTTTATAAATGGGATCCGCTTCTTCGTCAAATTTCTGTAAATATAATATAAAGTAAATATAAAGGTCGAACAGGAAATGTATCATTCAAGGACCAGTTTTAAACTTACTTTGTCATTTGATGTTTATATGCATGTATGCATGATTATCTATTGCCTATTAATGCAGCCTAGTTTGCTAGAGGATATAACAAGGCGATGATTTCTTTACTTACACTGTATCGTTTTATTGGGATGACAATATAGTAAGAGTGAGATTTGGTACACTCGTTCCAAGACGGTAGCCCTAAAAATCAAAAGCATTGAAAGCCACAAAGCCAATACTCAATGACTTTGCAGAACCAAGATCAACAAGAGAATAAAAACCATCGTTGGTGCGTACGACAAGACAAACATAAAACCTTATCTTAAAAGAAGATCAGGGTTACGATAATAAAATGTTGCAAAGGTCTTTCGAAGTTAATGGTAATTTTGACCCTGATGGAGTATCTGTTTAGTTATACAAAGTTACGAATTGTAAAGTCCTCAACTCGAATACAAGCGTTAGAAGAAAGAGTATAAAAGGAGAACATGTTAAATCGCCAAACACGATAAATATAAATATATTGCAGTCTCGGTTTGATTGTGACTGTTCATGAACGGTAGTGCAAAATGCTACCTTTCACGCTCCTCTAGCTCCGGGTTGAGCAGAACAAAACATAAACGTAAGAACAATATCATAATAATAATAATTGAAAATCTACTCTATTGTCATCTCCTGCCATAGACTTGGCTAAACATTTCTCCATTTTAAATAGCGAGAAGTAAATCGAGAAAAGAAGCGATAGTTCTTCAGGATAGTTAGTCCAATTAGTCATCCAGATACCGAGATGTCATGTAATGCTTAAATTACATCTGCCTGAGTAGCTGGTGAAAGACTCAACATGAAAAAAAATATGAAAGGAGAAATTTGGAATTTGGAAATTTGGAATTCGTCGAACACGTTAAACACAACAAACAGTACAGTCTTGTTTCTCTGGATGTGGACTTTATTGTTAGAGAATTCCTTTTGATGGGATGTAGTTTTGTTTACACTGTCATGTCTATTTGGGCGCTGAAGACAGGATAATAGCGAGGATTGTGTGCATATAAAATCGATTCAAGCTAACCAGTAGGCCTTATTATTGCCTACTGACCGTTCCAAGTCGGTAAACCTGTCTTCACCACCCTTTCTGTTGTTTTTTGTCTCCTTCATTGTAATTTCAAGTCCTTGTTTGCAGTACAGTACGGACCTACGATGCCATTGCGTTCGGACGCTGTGGTTTCTATAGGACCCTATATCTCATTTTTGGATTGATTGAGACTGTTCTTGAACGGTAGTTAAATGTGCTTGCTACCGTTCACGCCATCTAGTCCCGGATTGAGCAGAACTTAATATGTATAATGTCAATAGTGCAGAAAGTTGAGCCATCCCGAAGATGGTATGCATATGACTGTGAACATGGAACATCAATGCGGTATTTTCACACCAATCCACGGCCAGCGGCATATGGTCCCAGTTTCTAACAAAACGCTTTGTCCTACGCGAGAAAACAATAGGCGAAATAAACAAAATGAAATGTAGTTGGGAGCAGAGGTTATGAAGTCTGTGTATTACAGGTTACGGTCAAAAGATAAATTAAAAAGCTGGCAGCATATCATAAGGGTAATTAAACAATACTCAGAACATTGTTTATAGCAAAATACAAAATAAATTTGCGACAAGAGGTGCACAGATCGCACCCATAGTAATACCAGCTGATTGTTCAATAAACGGTTGTTCCGTACCTGCTGAAAATATTATCAAATAGGGAAATAAGTACTTCACAACTTCTTGATAAGTCCACAAGGTGTAATTGTTCAAATTACCGTTAGTTGCAAACGCTTTAATATTGTTACAGGCTTAATATTGTTCGACTTTTATATCTACTTAGAGATAAAACGTGACGCTAATATCAAAAACGTCTTGACAATAACATCCCACAGTTGTCATACGCTTTATTTGTCATACACAATAGTGTTTAACATGATCTTTAACAACAACAAAAAGTTAAACATTTGGAGGCATGCCCCCCCCCCCATAAGCCCCCATTCCCCACACGCACCCCCCCCCCCCCCCCTACACACACATATATGGTGTCGCGATTTGATGCCATTCTTACGTCCTCGCTGCAGCCTAATTGGTTATTAACACATATTTATGTGTTCGGTGTCTAGTGTTACATGTGTTTCAACTTTTGGCTTATAGTAAACTAAACACGAGGAAACCCGAGAAATACAAATTCTTCGGCTTTCAGTAGAGTGTAAGTGAATGAATGTTACACAAGATCACGTTCATGGGTTAATGATCTAAAAAGCTTAAAGCTGGAAGTGACATATGAATATCCCTTGGGAACATCTATAACAGTAATACTGATTGGCCAATACATTTTACACGAAAGCACTAAATTTCGAGAAATCAACCATCTTGATTAGATTTTATCTGTTGGGGGAAAATCAGCGAGTGATTGTATTTTGTAAAATAAATTCACTTGTACAAATTCTACCAAATACAATAAAATGTTCATCTTTTGGCTCTCAGATGTCATATTTAAAATAAAAGAGAACGTTTAAAATTAGTTAAGTCCAAAGGAAATGTAACATTCACAGAACATAAACATTAGTTTTTAATGCGGTAATACATCTACCACTTTAATTATGAAATAGTAATTGATTACACTATCTCCAGTTTGATTTGAATATTGTTCTTTCTATGTTAGAGGACTTTAAAAACGTTTCACTGAAAATAAACAAAGACTATAAAGTAATTCTTATTCAAATCAGTTGTTTAGTATAAATCATTTTACTTTAATAACTGATTATTGATAATTGAACTTTGTGAAAAAAATGTGTTGAATGGGTGACATACAAGGAATATTGCCACATTAGTTTAAAAGTTGCTTTTAAGAAGTATTGAAACTATATACATGAGGCGTTTTTAAAAGTCTCCCAGTTAATAGCAATGCTGCTCTTGCTCCACTGGGTTACTTTTGTGTATCCTTAGCCTCGTCCGTCGGATGGGGAGCGGACAGAGCCTATCCCACGAGCATATGAACGCTAATTTAAAGCAATTGTACGGTTCCCGGATTCATATATATGTTTCATCTCTATATGTGGTGGCTCAAAAAAATGTATGCATGAACTTTCGTCCCTCGGGTTTTAACTTTGACTGCAACTGCTGTGGTTGTTCAGTACAATTCTGGATACATCCTGAGGAGTTTCTAATCATGTTCTTTCTTTGTATATATATTTTTACAATAACATATACCTATATTGTTTCCTAATTTCTCTGGATGTGAACTTTATTGTTAGAGATTTCCTTTCAATGGGATGTACTTTTTATTAGTAACTGTCTTGTCAATTTGAGCGCTGAAGACAGGATAATAGCGAGTACACTTAAAATCGATTTAAGCTAATTAGTGGGCCGCATTGCCTACTGACCGTTCCAAGTCGGCAACCCTGTATTCACCACTCTTTGTGTTGTATATTGTCATTTTCATCGTAAGAGTTAATTTGCTCGTTTTTGTGGTACAATGCGGATTTACGGTGCCATTGCGTTTGGGAGCTGTGATTTCTATAGGACCATATTTCTCATTTTCGATGAGCAGTTAAAGAATAATTTATTCATTACTTTTAGTTTTGATGCATTAGAAAACATTATGTAGTCCATTATTATTTGCATTTTTACATCTTCTGATCAAGGTACGACCGAAACGTTGGTATTAATAAATATACCGCCATTTTGCTCGTTTATTTTACTATTCCTTGGTTTATTCTCGTATCTTCAGAATTTGTTAAACTCTATCGTTATTTGTTTAGAGATCAATAATTTCTCCAATACATATCAGGCTAATAAAAGTCTCATCTACTGACAGTATCGTTCGTTTAAAGTAAAAGAATAGTAGATGTCAGTGCCTATTAGCAATAACCCTGGCGTCTTATTTATGGTAAGAGAAGAATGAACTTGAACATTTCCGAACCCTATCACATGGGATAAAGATGTAGACCTGTCTAATGTTTATTACATTGACCATTTACCAGGGACTCAACCTCAGGGTCACTGGCTGACAGTGCTATCGCCCTGGACACAAGGCTACCAATCGAATATTCACCATTTCCCTTTACCACAGACATATTAATAAACAAATAGGAAACTTCCTATCTTAACACAATGAAGTAACCAAAATATCACATGGCACCTTAACTTTTCCTTCTATCTTCTCTCTCAATTATTCACTGATTTTGATGAGAATATATCCAAAAGATTCATAGGTGAATAACAAAATGGTATTATAATAATTTATGTTTATTTTCAAAATAAGAAATTATATAAAAAAATGTTAAAAGTTAAAAATGTCACAATTGAATGAAACTTGTATCTACAAAACTCTTAATGCTGTGTGTTTAAAATTGGGAAATATGTTGTGAAATTTTCGCACAGTGCCACGTCAAATTTAGATAATTTTCGTAGTGTCCAATCTATTTGTTATTAGGTCTGTACCTTTACTGAGTTACATAACCCACCACCAAATGGAACTCAAAAGTCAGAATTTAATTTTAAATGAAACAGATTTTTATACTTTTTTGGAATTGTATTTATTAACTGTAAGCTATTCACTTCTATCCGTTCACAGAAACTTTATAACTCATATTCTGTTTTTCAGAAACACTCAGTCTCCTATATGAGACTAAAAATCCATTTCGTCTAAAATAATCTTATTTTTTAACAAACCCTCATTTATCCAACGCAAGATGGTAGTTCTGTCAACACCATTTTAATTGTTGACGATAGTGATGTTGTATGTTGGATAGTTTCATTTATTTGACGCCTGTGTGCTTTTTTACATACGGACGTTTATAGATGCTCGTCTCATAGCGTTTGACCAAAGACCGTGTGGACAATTTCAGACTGTGTGTAAACGTTTCTTGTTTGACGTCACAGCGCAAGACACCTATGTTTTGCCGTTCAAACAATGCATAGTGCTTAGATTTAACTATTGTATTTCATTTCAAAATGTTTTTTGGATTACAATTTTAGTGTTAAACGGAAATTATCATTATTCACTTTCGGTAAGTTGTACATTTATAAAATGCAATCTATTAGTTTAAACTGACTGTTTATGTCTAGCGCAGAGTAGCGCAGAGAAACTCTGCGCCAAAGTACACACATAAATAAGTCAAACGCGTAGGAGAACGTGCGGCGCATATCAAAAATCGTCTCGCCGTTCGTAGACGTGTATCGTATGCCCTATATGGTGAATACCACAGATAACATATACTTAGAATGCTTTATCAACAGAAAATAAAATAAAATATTTCTTGTTTAGATTTCTGATTTTGCTAACGGGAAAAATGCTTGCCGATACAACATTGTAATATTGAATATAGAGAAAAAAGAATGTATTTTTATCAAACTTAAATGTTTTCATAGAATATGTTTTATGTTATGGAACCACTGCTTGTGTTTCTCATGATTATTCCAGACGAGATCTCAAATGTGACAGGTGATTAATATTCCGTGTTTCGTCTTGGTTAATATTTCGTGTTTCGTCCACAAACAAGACCGTCCATTAAGACAAATAACTGTGATAATTACGAAATAACTGAACTGACTATACGTGCAAAAGTTAAACGTAAGCAATATATGTACATCACGTTCTCCTGTTTCGCATGCGATCACTAAGGACGTTTTTCTGTGTTTATATGTGATTATAACATATCGACATAAAGACGTGTATAATGATAGGGGAATATGTAAAGCTTTCAGGACATTATGCAGGCAATGCCTCTCCTAACGAGAAAAATTACCATGAAACCCAAAATAAATGATAGCGATCAGCGTTATAAATCTGTCGTATTCCAGATCCTAATAAATGAGAATAAAACGCCACAAATATAAGCAATTCTTGAATGCGAATTCACTTTCATAGAAAATATTCTTCGTTATTATGAATATTTATCACTGCTGTATCATTGCAGACGAAGATATTCTAAAACTTGACAGAAACGAGATTGGGTTTGTAATGGGGGGAAGGGGGTGAGTGGGGTACATTAAATAACAGAACATCAATGCTATGTTCTAATTGCTATTTTTGAACATATTTATTATTATTTCACGGAAAAAGAAAACATGTAGATACCATGTATATGGTAATGGTATTCTTCTTCGAGTTGAGGACGCACTTTCGTTATAGAAAATAAGTTGCCTTTATGCATTTTAAAAGAATAATGGATATTTATTTTGTATAACTGAAGATTTGCCTTGCGTTCATATATACACACCAGCATGGTAATTCCGAATGTTAAGTTTAACTGGACATTAAATGGACCTTATTTTGTTATACGTGACACATGAAAGGTCAAATTTTATATGATATGCTTTCGTCTACATAGTTGCAAAGTAAACATAAACCTTTTTTTCTTTTAATATACTTTTTCGAGGTATTATACGCAAGCTATCTACTAGAAGTATCATAAATGTGTATATAAAGCCTGTGTTAATCTTATGTTTGTATATAGATATATATCTTCTGTACTCGAAAACTGCTTCTCTCAAGCACAAATGACAATTTTTGCTTTATCAAATGATAGCTAAGCTATCAAGTTTGTTAAAAGTAAGTCCCAGAGGTAACATATAACCATTACCACGAGTGTCCCATTCGTGTATATATTCAGAAATATAGGGCAAATTCTAGGGATAAAACTTATTCTCAAAAACCATTTGACATATGTTAACAACTGTTTATAAGATTTGTTCCTTATATCTAAGTTTGATTAAATGAATAATAGAGTGAAAATTAGCACGCCCGCGTTCCTTGTTTGCTTATAACGATACATATGGAACATTTTAAACAACCTCTCAAGACCTTTGTAAGTAGTTTACTTTTCTGAAGTGATATTCTTGTCCCTAAGTATCATGTTGGGTTCAAATTAAGACCCCGGGATAAAATATTGCCCCGGCCAATGGATCCCCTGAGTTTATTAAGATATAAATATATATTTATATATATATGTGTGTATAATATAGATATAAAAATCGAACAGGAAAAGCAGCATTCAAGGACGACAGTCAACCACAAACACACACAGAAACAAAGAACAAATTAACTCTAAACAAATCTTTTGAATAAGCAATAGACACATTTTGACAGTAGCTTTCAAATATAAGTGTTATGCCTTAGACTATCAGGGGTAAAGTATTTTATACAGGGTTATATAGAGAAAACAGCACACAATCTCTTTTAAAGAAACCATTAAATGTATTGAAAGTTGTTGATTTTTTCTTTCGAAACGATGTTTACCCAAGACTGTCAAGTTAGTTCAAATAAACTTTTCGAGGTCCTCTTCTCGGAAACTAAAAACAATTATATTTTGCATGAAGCAACTTTATACAGATTAGATGAAGCAGTTATAGATAATGATCCTGGAGTAGAGCAACGCTTTTAAAATTCACTTTTCTCAAAAATCTTTCGGCAGAATTTGCCACTTTTTCAGGAAAGATCCGTATACGTCGAACTATCAAGCACGTTAAAATCAATTCCTCGGGGTACGATATGGCCTCTCTCCATTTTCAAAAATGAAGCCCCTGCATCTTTTTGATATGGGAGTAAAGTACGTGTGAAAATAAAGGCAATACTTGTTGATAAGGGAAATACAACCAAGAGAATAAAGTAGCAGACTCAGTTTTATTGAGTCTGTTCATCAGAGGTAATTTGAGAAGCAACACCTCTCACGACCCCTAGCACCGGCTTAAGCGATGTTCTACTTCAAAACCACTTATATTGGGTTCGTTTATCCCAAAAGACCAGTAAAAAATGAAACTGAAACATTTATGCCGTGTGTCCGTTTATATTAATTCCATGTATCAAGAGAGTCTCAAGAAATGCACCGAAATACACAGATGACCAACAATATACCGTATACTCGTATGTAATCGTTGCACATTCAACAGGTGGCATGGCTCTGTTATGAACTCCGTGCCTACCTTAGCCTCTTGTGTCCATTTTAAATAACTCAGTCATACAGCTCTGCTTCCGGCTAAAATGCCAATGCCAATATCACACATTCGTGGTATACCTAATAAATAACGAGACATATCAGTGGTAAAATTGGCAACCACGGTTTCAATTTCGCTCTCATTTATCACTTTGCATTCATCTTATAACGACGACTCTATAAACATCTCTTGGGGACATACATAACGGTATACTGATTTAGCAATGTCTATTATATGGTGGAGCAAGACATCAGCCATCTTGCTTGGAATTAATCATCTGAATGCCATTTGTCGGAGAAAATATGTGAAAATTATATTGACATTTCTAGGCTATACCATGCACCTGCTTTTAGCATTATCCCGAAGGAAATTTCAGTTGATTGAGTTTGGATATTTATAGAATAAATGTTCAGATTGCTTAACAATGCATTTCCTTAGAGAGGAATTACGTCAGTGTGTATATCAAAGTAATAAGCTAAACAGTATAAGGAGGTGAAGATATAAAATGGCTTCTGACAAGTCACTGAATACTACTTTTGTGTCTTTATGTGTTTGTTTTTTTAATAGTTCTGTATTCGTGGTCGTCTTTTTGTCATACTTAATTGCCTATTAATGCTGCCAAGTTTGTTAGAGGATATAACCTGGCTGGGAATTCTTTATTTACGATGTCCCGTTACATTTTGATGACAATAGGGTAAGAGTGAGGTTTGTTGAACCCTAGAATATTGTTGAATCCCCAATCGGCCTTTTGGACTTAATATCTATTTTTAGCTTGAATTTTCGAAGACATTATCAGCTCTGCTACTCGCCCCGTCGTCGGCGACTCCGTGTCCGTCGGCGTCTCCTTGTCCGTCGTCGTCTGCTTGGCTTAACCTTTTTCGGTAAAATTAGATATACAAATCAAAAGGAAAAGAAGCATTCAAGGACGACAGTCAACCATAAACACACACAGAAACAAAAAACAACTTTAAAGATGATTAAAAGGCAAGATTAAACATCACAAACACAAAATGGTTGACAATAGGGCTACCGCCTTGGAACGGTCAGTGGCAAAAATAAGCCGCTTTAAACCAGGTTCTAGAGTGCACCAAACCTCACTCTTACCATATTGTCATCCCAATAAACGGGACAATGTAAATGAAGATATTCCCGGCAGGTAATAATCTCTAACAAACAAGGCAGCATTAAAAGGCACTATAAGTGAAACACATAAATGATCATGGATACAAATATAAAAAAACTAGAAAGCCACAAAATAAGTACTCAGTGATTTGGCAGAAGCCAGAGCAACAAGAGCAAAACCGTTAAGTGTACGACAAGACAATATTAAAGACAAACATCAAACACTACCGTCCTATAAGGATTTAGGTAGACGTCATCATAGGGTCCACAATCTGTCCAGTAAGCTCATATCACAGAAACTGCTTGAAAGAATTCAATGCAACTTCATAGATGCATTGGGTATAAATAGATAATATGCCAAGCCCAAGTTACATAACTTTGCAACCTATTTTAATACAGTTATGGCCTTTTTAATACGTAGTCAAATTGTGTTAAATATGTGTATGTAAACTAATAATATCTTTAACCAGCGGACAGATTGAAATGAAACTTCACACCTGTATTCAGTATTAACACATAGCATAACATGCGCAAGTCACATAACTCTGCAACATATTTTGGACAGTTATGCACCGTTTTTACTTAGGTGAATTGTGTAAATAACAGTTATGCCCCTATTTTTACTTAGGCAAAATGTGTAAGAAACTTAATATCTGCTTAACCACTGCACGGATTGGAATGCAACGTCAGACATGTATTCGGCATCGATAAATAACATGCCATACATAAGGTATATAACTCTGAAACTTATTTTGACACAGTTATGCACCTGTATTAAATTGTGTAACAAATTGTGCTAGAAACTGTATATGTAAGCCGATCTGTAGAACCACTGGTCAGATTGGAACGAAACGTCAGACATGTATTCAGTATCGATAAATAACAAGCCATACATAAGGCATATAACTCTGAAACTTATTTTGGAACAGTTATGTCCCTTTTCAAGTTAGACTAATGTTGTCAGAAAACTGTATAGAAGCTGATATACATGTATATTACCCCTGGACAGACTAACAAATGCAACCTCACATATTAGATAATTTAATTACACTAGTTAAAAGCTTTCGTATTGAAATGTTTACACACATTTACATGATAAAAAACAGAAATATATAACTTTTTCAACTTAATTGGCCAATAAATAAAGGCATCATCCGACAGCTCTTGTAATACGTGTGTTTGGAAAGCTTGATGTTTCTTTCCTATACATACAAGTGTAGAGATCTTGTCGTGTGATTGTAATATAATTGTGTGGTCTAAAATATTAGCCAAATATGTCCATACATATAAATGGAAAATATCGATGTGGTATATCCATATCCTATACAAAGACCTTCAGGTTTTTCAGCTTGATTTATTAATACAAACATCTGCTCTATTATTTATATCCGCCTTTAAAAGCTTCTTTTAAATTGAATATTTTATTACAAAAAATACCATTTAAATTCATCATGCAGGATAATGGTTTTTCTATATGCAATACAATATGCATTTGATCCCTTTGCTTTTGTATTGGATCAATAATTAAATAATGCTTTTAAAATCAAAAACATTTATAACACTTTCACCCTCTCGAAGCTATTATATTAATACAATCAAACTGACACCGAACGAGACAGAATCGAAAATTAATGAAAAAGCATCAATTTTAAAACTGCATTTTTCCAGATTAGTTTCCGATTAGATATGTCAGCCTCTCTTGAAAATCTAAACTGACTGGAGTTCTAGAGCATTCAGAAATCAATGTTTAAGATGCGCGGTTACTGTTTTCACTCGTATTTGAATTAGCCTGTTTCAAAGGTCATTCAGTACAAATATGAGTATAGCTAAATGTAAACGTAGAACAGGAAAAGTAGATAAAAATGTCGAATAGAAAAGGTAGCATTCACAGAATGCAGTCAAACAAAAAAAGACATGTAAAGCAAATAAACATTAACAGGACAAATCTAAGCAAAGTATGTGACACAACACAAGTTGACAACGCGTGTACCGCCTTGGAACGGTCGGTGACAAAATGTCCACTGCGTGTTTGAACCAGATTGAAGCGTGCACCTAACCTCAATCGTACCGTACTGTCATGGATCCAATTAAACGGAACAGTGCTTCTATTCCAACATGGTTTATTAAAATACTCAGTGCTGATTGGTTATTGAGGAGGTATTAAATGTTCTATCAAGAACTCTGACGTCACGTCAGTTAACCGTTAAGACGTCATTTTAACGCCAGAAAACACGTTTACCGTTAAAATGTCATTGTAAACGTCAGATGTAAAACTGAGTATGCTATTTAAAGCAACGCTACGTACCAATAACATCTCTAAATTATAATTATTTGAAAACAGGATAAAGCTGCATATTTTTCTTCGTTTGGTGTTCAAACATGGGCATACAATTTGTGAAAATGTATTTTGTTCAATCTCTCGAAAATTGTGTATCATAATTATGCTCAAATATGCATGACAGATATAAAATAGTTCCAGCGGGTTTATATTGTTCGAGCTCAAAACCTGGTAATAGGGACTTGAACAACATCGATACCGCGGGGTCAGATACTCGTAACTCAACTATACAACTTCAAGTTCCGTCCAGCAGGTAATAACACAATAGCCCGCTGGGAATATTTTATTTTATTTCTTGAACAAACAGGGCAGCATTAATAAGCAATATATAAAAATATAAAAAGATCGGACAGGGAAAGTAGCATTTAAGGAGGACAGTCAACCACAAAACACAGAAACAAACACGCCAACAGACAAACAAGAAGGCAAAGGTAAAAATAAATGCAAACGACATCACAAACACAAAAGGGTAGACAATAGGGCTACCGCCTTGGAACGGTCAGTGGCAAAGTAGGCCACTGGGGGTTTAAACCGGTTCTAGGGTGCACCAAACCTCACACTTACCCTACTGTCATCCCATTAAAACAGGACAGTGTAAATAAAGAAATCCCCGCCATGATCTAATCTCTAACCAACGAGGCAGCATCAATAGGCAATATAAGTAAAACACAAATATGCTCGTGTAAATATAATACAAAAAAAACAATAGCCACATTATAGGTACTCAATGACTTGGCAGAAGCCAGAGCAACAAGAGAATAAACCATTAAGGGCACGACAAGAAAGATCATAGAAATACATCAAACGCCACCGTCCCAATGGGCTTTAGGTAGGCGTCATCATAGGGTCCACAGCCTGTCCGATCATCGTACAATTAAAGAGGAAAGCATAGTGGCGAACTGTAAAAGGGTCTACCAACAAGCATGCAGTACGTTGCAAAATGATAGGGTCATAACCTCTTTTGATAAACTTTTTAACAAGTTTAACCCTATGTTAAATATATAAAGGATCTTACATGAGTGACTGTGTATTATTGATTTTAATAAACGAGTTGGATAAAATGATAGGATACGAGGCTCTTGCCGAGTATCCTATCTTTTTATCCAATGAGTTTATTAAAATCAATAACACACAGTCACGAATGAAAGATTCTGTTTATCACATAACCCACCTACGACGTGATAGTTTAATGTTGTCAATTGTCCTTATATACGGCGGCAATTTGCAAGGCGTTTTGTTGTTTACACGACGTCGCTACGTTACGCGGTTGTAAATGCGTTCGCCTTACAAATAATGCGACACCCAAAACCAAATTTAACTTTGCTAACGTTCATTTTATAAAGTAAGATTTCAAATAATGATAAATAATTATAGCGTCTGAACGTACCGTATGATATACCATAAAAACAATTGGTATTAATAGTTTTAACGTATACAAACACAGTGATTCGGTCCTGATATGCATCGGTAATACACCAGTGTATTATGAGAAATATGTCATGGCTTTATTATACTCCCAGACGCCATGTTAAGTGATAAATATTCATATACAATTTAAAATTCAAACTCCTGGAAAACCACAAAGTAAGCAAAGCAACACCTCTCAAGCCCTTAAATGGTTTAGGTGGTATTCTACTTCAAAGCCATCTATTTTGGGTTCGTTGACCCCAAACAGCCAATAAAAACTAACACTAATGATTCGTAGCACATAGAGACTATTTACAGCCGCCACCCTGCACTAAACCAACACTAGTGTGAATGCTAAAATAAATACTGATAAGGAAGATCCTTAAAGCAACAAACAGCAGACTCAAAACACGCATTTTAGAAAACAATGTAAATATTTAAAAGTAAAGAGTGAAACACCATAAACACAAAACGGTTGCTAAAATGGGTACCGTCTTGGAATTGTCGGTGGCAGGAGAGGCCACTGCAACTTGATTCGATGGAGCACCAAGTCTCACTCACGCACAGTACGCGCGCGACACCAAACACATAACAGGGTTGACACCAAAGGTACCACATTGGAACTGCCAGTGGAAAAGAACTCCGCAGCATGCTTAAACCTTGGTAGATGGTACACCAAATTTCACTTTGATCGTACACCAAACCTCACTATTGCTCTATTGTCAAACCAGTATACGGTGAAATGCTAATAAAGGAATACTAACCAGGTTATCCATTTACAAACTATTGATCATTAACAAGCGATAGTCTGGCCTTAGTCATAATAGCAGAAAGCCACAAATAATGTACTCAATGGATTAGCAGAAACCAGAGTAACAATAAACCGTTTATGATTCTCGAAAAGACAGACATAAAAAGCTATCGTCTTTTTCAGGATTTAGGTAGACGTCATCATAGGGTCTCCAATATTCAATTAAACGTTGTGGCGAACTGAAAATACGTCAACTTCTTAACACGCAGTTAGATAGAAAATAATATTGTCATAACCTCTTTCAATATAGTTTATTTAGTTTAACCGTTTTTTTACAAATGATTATGACTAGGAATCGTACCATGTTTGGAATTGTCGCGGAAGAGTTTTAACCCATGATAGGAACCTAATAGTGTCCTTTCCACTTGTGATAACATTTCTAGCAAGTTTTCTTAAGCTTGTATGAAAGTGTAACATGAACAAATGTTATTTTATTCGAGGTACAACAACATGAATATGATGTACCGACTGTTATGTACCTATACCAAGGTACACATATCAAATATGATATAAAGACTGTTTGATACCTATACCAAGGAACAAACTATATCACATATGATAAATATGCCGTTCAATACCTATACCAAGGTATAACAAGTGTAACAGCCAAGGTACACACATCAAATATGGTATAAAGACTGTTTGATACATATACCAAGGAACAAACTACATCACATATGGTAAATATACCGTCTAATATCTAAACCAAGGTACAACAAGTGTACCGACTGTTATGTACCTATACCAAGGTACACACATCAAATATGATATAAAGACTGTTTGATACCTATACCAAGGAACAAACTATATCACATATGATAAATATGCCGTTCAATACCTATACCAAGGTATAACAAGTGTAACAACTGTTATGTACCTATACCAAGGTACACACATCAAATATGGTATAAAGAATGTTTGATACATATACCAAGGAACAAACTACATCACATATGATAAATATGCCGTGCAATACCTAAACCAAGATACAACCAATTGAAATATGCTATACTATATGTACCTATATGATACATATATAGAGTCATACCTATTCGAATGGCAACAACATCAAATATGATATACATCACATTCGATACATATACAGTTCAATACCTATACCAAGGTACAACACATAAAATATGATATATAGACTGTTTGATACCTATACCAAGGAACAAACTACATCACATATGATGCATATATAGTTCAATACCTAACCAAAGTACAACAACCTCCGATATGTTATACAGACTGATATGTATCTATACCAAGGATAAAACATCACATATGATACATATATAGTTGAAAGTACGACAACATGACGTATATTTTATACAGATTGTACTATATACCAAGGTACAACAGCATCACTTCTGCTATATAAAGGTTCAAAAACGTCACCAAACGTGCCTATACCAAGGTACATACTATAATGTTCATTACCTACACCAAGGCTGTACATTTGGCCACCTTACCATGTAACTAATAAACTAATAGTTGTTATTCTAAGAATATTTTATTTTATTTCTTGAACAAACAGGGCAGCATTAATAAGCAATATATAAAAATATAAAAAGATCGGACAGGGAAAGTAGCATTTAAGGAGGACAGTCAACCACAAAACACAGAAACAAACACGCCAACAGACAAACAAGAAGGCAAAGGTAAAAATAAATGCAAACGACATCACAAACACAAAAGGGTAGACAATAGGGCTACCGCCTTGGAACGGTCAGTGGCAAAGTAGGCCACTGGGGGTTTAAACCGGTTCTAGGGTGCACCAAACCTCACACTTACCCTACTGTCATCCCATTAAAACAGGACAGTGTAAATAAAGAAATCCCCGCCATGATCTAATCTCTAACCAACGAGGCAGCATCAATAGGCAATATAAGTAAAACACAAATATGCTCGTGTAAATATAATACAAAAAAAACAATAGCCACATTATAGGTACTCAATGACTTGGCAGAAGCCAGAGCAACAAGAGAATAAACCATTAAGGGCACGACAAGAAAGATCATAGAAATACATCAAACGCCACCGTCCCAATGGGCTTTAGGTAGGCGTCATCATAGGGTCCACAGCCTGTCCGATCATCGTACAATTAAAGAGGAAAGCATAGTGGCGAACTGTAAAAGGGTCTACCAACAAGCATGCAGTACGTTGCAAAATGATAGGGTCATAACCTCTTTTGATAAACTTTTTAACAAGTTTAACCCTATGTTAAATATATAAAGGATCTTACATGAGTGACTGTGTATTATTGATTTTAATAAACGAGTTGGATAAAATGATAGGATACGAGGCTCTTGCCGAGTATCCTATCTTTTTATCCAATGAGTTTATTAAAATCAATAACACACAGTCACGAATGAAAGATTCTGTTTATCACATAACCCACCTACGACGTGATAGTTTAATGTTGTCAATTGTCCTTATATACGGCGGCAATTTGCAAGGCGTTTTGTTGTTTACACGACGTCGCTACGTTACGCGGTTGTAAATGCGTTCGCCTTACAAATAATGCGACACCCAAAACCAAATTTAACTTTGCTAACGTTCATTTTATAAAGTAAGATTTCAAATAATGATAAATAATTATAGCGTCTGAACGTACCGTATGATATACCATAAAAACAATTGGTATTAATAGTTTTAACGTATACAAACACAGTGATTCGGTCCTGATATGCATCGGTAATACACCAGTGTATTATGAGAAATATGTCATGGCTTTATTATACTCCCAGACGCCATGTTAAGTGATAAATATTCATATACAATTTAAAATTCAAACTCCTGGAAAACCACAAAGTAAGCAAAGCAACACCTCTCAAGCCCCTAAATGGTTTAAGTGGTATTCTACTTCAAAGCCATCTATTTTGGGTTCGTTGACCCCAAACAGCCAATAAAAACTAACACTAATGATTCGTAGCACATAGAGACTATTTACAGCCGCCACCCTGCACTAAACCAACACTAGTGTGAATGCTAAAATAAATACTGATAAGGAAGATCCTTAAAGCAACAAACAGCAGACTCAAAACACGCATTTTAGAAAACAATGTAAATATTTAAAAGTAAAGAGTGAAACACCATAAACACAAAACGGTTGCTAAAATGGGTACCGTCTTGGAATTGTCGGTGGCAGGAGAGGCCACTGCAACTTGATTCGATGGAGCACCAAGTCTCACTCACGCACAGTACGCGCGCGACACCAAACACATAACAGGGTTGACACCAAAGGTACCACATTGGAACTGCCAGTGGAAAAGAACTCCGCAGCATGCTTAAACCTTGGTAGATGGTACACCAAATTTCACTTTGATCGTACACCAAACCTCACTATTGCTCTATTGTCAAACCAGTATACGGTGAAATGCTAATAAAGGAATACTAACCAGGTTATCCATTTACAAACTATTGATCATTAACAAGCGATAGTCTGGCCTTAGTCATAATAGCAGAAAGCCACAAATAATGTACTCAATGGATTAGCAGAAACCAGAGTAACAATAAACCGTTTATGATTCTCGAAAAGACAGACATAAAAAGCTATCGTCTTTTTCAGGATTTAGGTAGACGTCATCATAGGGTCTCCAATATTCAATTAAACGTTGTGGCGAACTGAAAATACGTCAACTTCTTAACACGCAGTTAGATAGAAAATAATATTGTCATAACCTCTTTCAATATAGTTTATTTAGTTTAACCGTTTTTTTACAAATGATTATGACTAGGAATCGTACCATGTTTGGAATTGTCGCGGAAGAGTTTTAACCCATGATAGGAACCTAATAGTGTCCTTTCCACTTGTGATAACATTTCTAGCAAGTTTTCTTAAGCTTGTATGAAAGTGTAACATGAACAAATGTTATTTTATTCGAGGTACAACAACATGAATATGATGTACCGACTGTTATGTACCTATACCAAGGTACACATATCAAATATGATATAAAGACTGTTTGATACCTATACCAAGGAACAAACTATATCACATATGATAAATATGCCGTTCAATACCTATACCAAGGTATAACAAGTGTAACAGCCAAGGTACACACATCAAATATGGTATAAAGACTGTTTGATACATATACCAAGGAACAAACTACATCACATATGGTAAATATACCGTCTAATATCTAAACCAAGGTACAACAAGTGTACCGACTGTTATGTACCTATACCAAGGTACACACATCAAATATGATATAAAGACTGTTTGATACCTATACCAAGGAACAAACTATATCACATATGATAAATATGCCGTTCAATACCTATACCAAGGTATAACAAGTGTAACAACTGTTATGTACCTATACCAAGGTACACACATCAAATATGGTATAAAGAATGTTTGATACATATACCAAGGAACAAACTACATCACATATGATAAATATGCCGTGCAATACCTAAACCAAGATACAACCAATTGAAATATGCTATACTATATGTACCTATATGATACATATATAGAGTCATACCTATTCGAATGGCAACAACATCAAATATGATATACATCACATTCGATACATATACAGTTCAATACCTATACCAAGGTACAACACATAAAATATGATATATAGACTGTTTGATACCTATACCAAGGAACAAACTACATCACATATGATGCATATATAGTTCAATACCTAACCAAAGTACAACAACCTCCGATATGTTATACAGACTGATATGTATCTATACCAAGGATAAAACATCACATATGATACATATATAGTTGAAAGTACGACAACATGACGTATATGCTATACAGATTGTACTATATACCAAGGTACAACAGCATCACTTCTGCTATATAAAGGTTCAAAAACGTCACCAAACGTGCCTATACCAAGGTACATACTATAATGTTCATTACCTACACCAAGGCTGTACATTTGGCCACCTTACCATGTAACTAATAAACTAATAGTTGTTATTCTAAGACACACACTGCCTCTGCAGTAAATATACAGCGAACAGCCAATGTATGCACACTCGCTGAGTCATTTTACAACATGTTTACAGTAGAGAGATATATTCCATTTTAAATTAAACATAGTTTAGCTAACTCTAATGGCCCGAATTAACTTCCGTAGATTGTTTTCTAAGCAAGCTGACTGTTCTATGTTTAGTAACATGATACATTTTCAATAAACACAGACCGTCTGCTTGTAGCACTATTTTAACTCGATTTATAACTTTTTAAACTGATGATAAAAAGTTGACTTGGTGAAATTTTGATAAAATAGGTATGTATGACCTAAATAAATAATAAATTGCCTTTATTCTGAACATTGTTTCTTATTTAGGGCATCAAATGATTAAGCGGCCTTTTGTTTACAAACACCGACTGATCGTCTGTCAAATGCATCATAATCAAAATCCCGAAGAAGCGCGTATTAATACATAAACAATCTAAGGATTTACTTAGGAGAATATTTGTTAATTAAACAGTAAGCGAACACACAAGGACACTATTTGTAAATTTCACAGTAAGCGAACACACATCATCATTTTCTGTCAGTGATCACATAATATCGAATTCATTAAAGGCATGCATGAGAGACTACTTCTTCTAGCGTAGTGTTGCATTGTGCTGTTAGGTTTGTCACATTCCTAGGATTCCTTTCAAAAACCCATTATACCTCTGACGGTGCTCAAGCACCGCCAATACCATAGCGGTACATTGCAACTAGGAATCAGTAAATTAAAAAACACTGCAAACAGTTAACAGTACATCGAATAACAGATAACAGTTATTAAATGTACACCCACATATCAGTACACTGGCTCTGATAACAGTGCTAGCCCAATCATTCATGTTCCGCAAGACACATGACAAATATAACGTTTCCTTACTATTTTAATTGACGCAGCATGCAATCACGGATACGCCTATAATATGTAGGATATCCTACCTCTGGATACAAATATATGCCGTCAAATGCATAAATATTAGCACCAGGATGCCAAAATCCCGACTTAGGTTTCCAAAAAAAGAAAAAAAGAAAGAAAAAGAAAAATAATCTGTGTTCATCACATTCACTTGCAGATAAATATTAGCTTCAGCTACATGTGAATTACACAGTCGTTATATGGAACCACTTGTCTAGGCAGTATTTAACAAAGATATCTTCCTGACTACGTTATCTTCCGACGCCGCCATATTTGTCGTGTATCAAACGAAGAACAAAGCATTGACAGTTCACACCAAAAACGCTTGCAGAAGACATTCGTATACAAATAAATACTTCCTGTGTATACGTTACGTTGTCATCTCATAGAGTATATACCAATATACACATCTTATTCCTTCAATGAAGTGGAAATAAACAAATTTGATGAAAATGACAGATCGTAATTTCGGTGTGTGTGTGTGTGTGTGTGTGTGTGTGTGTAAACAAACGTAGAACGCTGACCACGTGATGTCTGGCCCAGTGTGATCATGTTAACACGAAGGATAAGCCAATAACCACTAGGATTGCTGTTTACCCACACAAACACAATTATCTACAATAATTATCTTTTATTTATTTATTTATTTAGTCATTCATTCATTTATTTTCATTGGCATGGTGATGCTTTGTATGTTATTTGTTTAATTTGTATATACGAGTACAATGTAAACAAGCATATCAAACTATGAGAAGTATCAACACACTTGTGTAAGTTATCAAAATAGAGTTCGTGAACTTAGTTCAAGCCATTTGGGTTACATATGTAATGCTTCACTATTTTCTAAATAATACACCAAGGTAACTGTGAATTTTGCAATGTCATCGTTTCTCTCATATACATATATAGACTATTAAATTTTAATTATTTTTGAAATGTAATTGTGTTTTTCACCATCATTTAAGTGAGATATTAAACAATTTTATATATTTGTGTGTGTATTTTTTTTTCATTTTAAATTCAAAAGACTTTCTTGATATGTGGTGTCTACTTCGGATGACGAATTTCCCTGTCTTGTGTTCGTTGTTGTTTTCTATTAATAACCTCTCATCTCACCAACAATGTGTGCCTCAATGTTGACACAAGTGTAGTTCTTTACATTGTCCAACTCTGATAATGCCTTTACTCAGATTGTTGTCAATTATCTGGGTCTTTGACAGACGCATTCTATATGCATAAATATTTTGTCTACAGCTTGTCTCGCAAAAGCATTATAACCGTTTGTCTGAGCAGTTACTATTACTCTTATATGTTATTTGTTAGATATGCTCTATTTACCCAGCAGTACTGTGTAATTTTTCCGTCGTAAGATTGTTTCCAATTTGACAGCGTTAAGTTTTCGAAGACTTGGCTAATGAACCTCTGCAATCAGAAGAGTTACAATCAGGATAATACAAATAGTCATTGTGGATAATACATATATTAAAATATTATATTTAAAAAAATACCTTCAAACATATACCTGTTTTAACAGACCGCATTTTGTGTCACAATATTTATTTCTAAGTATTTTAAAAATTAGAGATTTAATGTGTTTTATTGTAAACGAAGAGTATGAGACTGCCCAACTTTTGTCTATTGTAACCATGTTTAGCGATGAAATAATGTTTTAATCAGTGCACCTTATCAACAGACTTAATAAGATCGAGTCTGATACATCTCCTTGTTACCGGTTTATGTCATGTCATCATTGCATTCCCATAAACGATAGTTCGTTGTAATTCATAAAATAATCCTACATTTAAAAAAACACACTTAGGTTTAGATTCACGTCGAAAAAAGATCGGATTTCGACATCAATGTCAATCTAAATTATAGTGTTATTAGTAGTAGTAGTCGTAATAGTAATAGTAGTAGTATTATAGATTCATGACAGACACTTAGAACATATTTAACGTAGGGAATATAGATATAAAAGTCGTACAGGAAAGGCAGCATTCAAGGACGACAGTCAACCACAAACACACACAGAAACAAAGAACAAATTTAAAGACGAATAAAAGGCCAAATAAGACATCACAAACGCAAAAGGGTTGACAATAGAGCTACCGGTCAGTGGCAAAAAAGACCTCTGGTGGAAGTCTATTATATTTACAGGAGGAAAACGGCACCATCCAACCAAGCATCCTTTACTATTTAGGTTAAACAAAGTTTGCATTTTGATATCAACAACAATATTTGTTTTAGTTCTTGAGTTTACGTTTTCTATCTTCTCTGCAAATTTGCAAACGTTGAAGTCCTAAGGCGAACGCTAAATGTAATCTCCTGCCTGCCGCGCAATATCACGTCTCTTACAAATTTCATGTTATGGACAAGGATATAGTGTTTATAATAAATCACCAGAATGTCACTGTTTGTCTGTCACATACACGTGCACATCTTGTAACAATGATGTTGTGTTATAGAATACATTGTATGCTCAAACGTATGCGTACGGCGAAGCGGAACTTAAATGTCAGCAGCACCGTGGCAACTAAGTATAAGACGATGAATGAGCACTGCCATTAAAATAGATCTGAAGAAGATATAAAATTCGAACAGAGAATGTAACATTCAAGGACCACAGTCAACCAAATACACGAACAGAAACAAACACTAATTACGAAGATGAATAAAAGACAAGACAAGACATGACATCACATGACATCACATGACATCACAAACAAAAAATGGTTCACAATACGGTTACCACATTGGAACGGTCAGTGGCAAAAAAGGCCGCTGGGGTTTAAATCAGGTTCTAGGGTGCACCAAAACCTATTTTTTACCCTATTCTCATCCAACTAAAACGAGACAATGTAGATAAAGATATCCCCGCCAGGATATATTCTCTAACAAACAAGGAAGCATTAATAGGCAATATAAGTAAAACACATAAATGATCATAAATTTGATGAATATAAAAACAAAAGCCCAGAAAGTCACAATAATCGAACCGGAAGTATAGCATTCACAGAACGCAGCCATCCAAAACCACGCATTTGGTGTCAAACCAGTCAGGAAGTACTTCCGGTCGTAGGGTGCTGAAATAGTTCCTTGAAAGAATCCAAAGTTTCTAGTTTGCATGTGTTTTTCCCATGATTAGTTTCTATTTCATTGTTAAATATAACCTGAGGTTAAAGTGAGTATGTCTGTTGTCATGAATAGTAAGTATTTTACTGTGTTTGTCAGGATTATTTCTTTGGAGAGTATGAGCACAGAGTTAGGTAGAGATGTGGTTTTGACAGATGTTTATTTCAGAATACGCATAGTGTGAATGAATGACGCGAAATGTTGAAAAACTGAATCGGTGATTTATTTCAGATGGACCGTTTGCTAGCCAAATGTGTTTAATACACAGAATAAAAGTGTATTTAATATTAATTTCTTCTTTTTAACTTATGAGAAGCAACAAGTGACGTTAAAAAGTTTAACCGATGCAATCAGCAATTGTATTTTTATTTAAAATATGACGTATCGCAAACGTCAACTTATGCGCGTGAACCAAACGCGAGACTTTAATTAGTGGGCATTTTAATTAGACTAATCAGCCCATACCGATATCTGCAAGTAAGACATATGCATGATAAAGTCTTGGCGCCGAGATTAAACACTAAAATAAACTTTGTTTAAAAAAGGTAAAGTGCACTTGAGAAGTGTAAGTAGAAAAAGGGACAAACCTCACACCTATCCTATTGTCATCCAATTAAAACGGGGCAGTATAATAAAAGAATCAAGTCAGGCTATATTAACAACATAGGTAGTATTCGATACGGGGATAATTTTGCTGTGAGAAATGTTCTGTAGCAATCACTTCGCGTAGAATTATTTTTTGCGATGTTGTAGTTTCGTTAAATATAATACAATGTAAACATTATATTTAATATCTGACATTTTAAAGTTCTGAAAGTATGTTTATATCACATATTACATATGTTGATAGCTATGAAAAAAATCGAGTTGCATGTGCAAGCTTGAAAATAGCTCATCCGAAAATAAATCGGACAAACCTGTTGTCTAGAAATGTTGGAATACAATACAACGTTTGATTACAAGTGAATGGGGAAAAAAAGTAAATTTAAAATATAAGGAGTTCCGTTAAGTATGTTATATCAAAGTACCATCATGGTTCTCTCAGACTCTTAAGTGTGTTCACCAATTCTGATTCTCAACGATGACTTTTAAGGTCAACCATTTTCATACTACTGCTTTTTATATGATGATAATTCAAAAATGTCTCTTCTGGGAGAATAGTTATCATTTCCATGATCTCTAAGAATATCATTTTGCAAGCTATTTACCATAAAAAAATAAACTTCAAACAAACTATAAATGTTTCTTACGTGTTATCATATTTGCAAATCTTATGTATGTCGCTAGTTACTAATCGTAAAAAATCATAATACCATTTAGAGAATCGTGCTTTTGTGTCAATGTGGTTTTATTCATCAAAAGTATCCACATTTTCTCATATAGAAGAGAAAATGTTTCTCAACTTATTCGTGTTTTTCCAGAGCCTGTAGTCGAGTTGTTCGTAACATTTGTAAAACTAAAAAGCGAATAGATCATCGCTAAGTAAATTTTGAAATAAGCCAAATCATTGAGTACTGGCTTTGTGGATTTCTATGGGGGGTTTATATTCATATATACACTACTCAACTTTTATAATCAGTCACTTTTCAAAGACTTATATATTTTTTAATAATTCATATTTCATTTGAAATTTTAACTGGCGTCGTTTAACAAATATCGTTAGCGATTTATGAAACTTAATCTGCCTTGATTGGACTAAAACCATGTTGATAAACTTAATAAAATATTGGTATGTGTTTCGGTGATTTCCAGTTTTTAGTATTCGTGTTATTTTCAAAAAACCTGGGTGACCGATTATAAAAGTTGAGTAGTGTATACGTGATCGTATTTGTGACTACGTCTTTTGCATTGTTTAATGTTGCCTAGTTTGGTAAAGAACATAGCCTGACATGAATTTCTTTATTTACATTGTCCGGTTTTAATGCAAATTACCGCGCCCGCCTTAAAGTGTTCAGACCCAGTAAATGTATATAGAGGATCTTACATGAGTACTGAATGAGAACGAATGTTAGATTCTATTTCACATAACTCACATATCGACTTTTATTGCATTTTGCCAAACTCCCCGCAGTGGCTACTTCCCCTTTATGTTACAGTAACCACTGCCACCACACACATTTATAGCTAAAATTCAGCTAAGTTTAATTTTTTGGTTTAATATTTTTTAGTCAATATTTCAACTTGCTTTTTTCATAATATAGGAAAATAGTGTGAAAAGCTGTACCTGGTTACAAAAAATAAATTATTTATTAAAAAGAAAATCAATTTTAGCGAATATGAACACCGGTTACTTGGTTACTTGTAAACAAACATGTATTCCGTTGAGAACATTACATATTTTTGACAGCGCATACTAGGCTTATTTGCATACTTATATAACTAGTGGTATATCGAAAATATAGAATGGTGTTATTCCACTCCCACATCGTAAGCTATGTGATAAATATGGGTATAGAGTAAGGATCTCAATAGTGTCCAAGTTATGACCCAGGGGCTATGTCCCAATGGGTGGGGCTGGATACGGGGCCAATGCTGGTTGGATGGTTGTATTATAATATAGAATTCTTTATTAAATCAAGGGCCATAACTCTGATGTTTATTGTCCGATATTGGTTGTTTTCGGACACGTCCGAGTTCGTATGGATATTAAGAATCTGACTAAGTTTGATAAAGATCGGATGTAAAATGAAGGTTGGCATAAAAATTTAACGGACGACGGACAACAAACCATGACATTAGCCCTACTGGCCTTACTAAAAGGCATTAATGGCATTCATGTTACTTGGAGAATACATTAATATCGAATTCATTAAAGGCATGCATGAGAGACTACTTCTTCTAGCGTAGTGTTGCATTGTGCTGTTAGGTTTGTCACATTCCTAGGATTCCTTTCAAAAACCCATTATACCTCTGACGGTGCTCAAGCACCGCCAATACCATAGCGGTACATTGCAACTAGGAATCAGTAAATTAAAAAACACTGCAAACAGTTAACAGTACATCGAATAACAGATAACAGTTATTAAATGTACACCCACATATCAGTACACTGGCTCTGATAACAGTGCTAGCCCAATCATTCATGTTCCGCAAGACACATGACAAATATAACGTTTCCTTACTATTTTAATTGACGCAGCATGCAATCACGGATGCGCCTATAATATGGTGGATATCCTACCTCTGGATACAAATATATGCCGTCAAATGCATAAATATTAGCACCAGGATGCCAAAATCCCGACTTAGGTTTCCAAAAAAAGAAAAAAAGAAAGAAAAAGAAAAATAATCTGTGTTCATCACATTCACTTGCAAATAAATATTAGCTTCAGCTACATGTGAATTACACAGTCGTTATATGGAACCACTTGTCTAGGCAGTATTTAACAAAGATATCTTCCTGACTACGTTATCTTCCGACGCCGCCATATTTGTCGTGTATCAAACGAAGAACAAAGCATTGACAGTTCACACCAAAAACGCTTGCAGAAGACATTCGTATACAAATAAATACTTCCTGTGTATACGTTACGTTGTCATCTCATAGAGTATATACCAATATACACATCTTATTCCTTCAATGAAGTGGAAATAAACAAATTTGATGAAAATGACAGATCGTAATTTCAGTGTGTGTGTGTGTGTGTGTGTGTGTAAACAAACGTAGAACGCTGACCACGTGATGTCTGGCCCAGTGTGATCATGTTAACACGAAGGATAAGCCAATAACCACTAGGATTGCTGTTTACCCACACAAACACAATTATCTACAATAATTATCTTTTATTTATTTATTTATTTAGTCATTCATTCATTTATTTTCATTGGCATGGTGGTGCTTTGTATGTTATTTGTTTAATTTGTATATACGAGTACAATGTAAACAAGCATATCAAACTATGAGAAGTATCAACACACTTGTGTAAGTTATCAAAATAGAGTTCGTGAACTTAGTTCAAGCCATTTGGGTTACATATGTAATGCTTCACTATTTTCTAAATAATACACCAAGGTAACTGTGAATTTTGCAATGTCATCGTTTCTCTCATATACATATATAGACTATTAAATTTTAATTATTTTTGAAATGTAATTGTGTTTTTCACCATCATTTAAGTGAGATATTAAACAATTTTATATATTTGTGTGTGTATTTTTTTTTCATTTTAAATTCAAAAGACTTTCTTGATATGTGGTGTCTACTTCGGATGACGAATTTCCCTGTCTTGTGTTCGTTGTTGTTTTCTATTAATAACCTCTCATCTCACCAACAATGTGTGCCTCAATGTTGACACAAGTGTAGTTCTTTACATTGTCCAACTCTGATAATGCCTTTACTCAGATTGTTGTCAATTATCTGGGTCTTTGACAGACGCATTCTATATGCATAAATATTTTGAGCTTGTCTCGCAAAAGCATTATAACCGTTTGTCTGAGCAGTTACTATTACTCTTATATGTTATTTGTTAGATATGCTCTATTTACCCAGCAGTACTGTGTAATTTTTCCGTCGTAAGATTGTTTCCAATTTGACAGCGTTAAGTTTTCGAAGACTTGGCTAATGAACCTCTGCAATCAGAAGAGTTACAATCAGGATAATACAAATAGTCATTGTGGATAATACATATATTAAAATATTATATTTAAAAAAATACCTTCAAACATATACCTGTTTTAACAGACCGCATTTTGTGTCACAATATTTATTTCTAAGTATTTTAAAAATTAGAGATTTAATGTGTTTTATTGTAAACGAAGAGTATGAGACTGCCCAACTTTTGTCTATTGTAACCATGTTTAGCGATGAAATAATGTTTTAATCAGTGCACCTTATCAACAGACTTAATAAGATCGAGTCTGATACATCTCCTTGTTACCGGTTTATGTCATGTCATCATTGCATTCCCATAAACGATAGTTCGTTGTAATTCATAAAATAATCCTACATTTAAAAAAACACACTTAGGTTTAGATTCACGTCGAAAAAAGATCGGATTTCGACATCTAATGTCAATTAAATATAGTATTAGTATAATAGATCATGACTAATAGATTATGACAGACATTAGACACTATTACGTAGGAATAAGCTATAAATATGTACTAGGAAATGCAGCATTCAACTACTAACCCTACACCCACAACACACCAACAACCAAAACACTTAACAACCTCACAATGTCAATAATCAACCTCCACAACACCTCCACACACTTTAATCCACAAAGATCTACTTCCATATTCCCACCACTCACATTATTCCTAAAACACAAACCTTACTTACACTTCACATCCCCCCCTCACAAACAAACAAACTTAACCCACCACCTAAATCAAAATCAAACCCCCCCCCCACAAATAAAACTAAAATCTAAACTAAAAACAAAACATCCCAAATCCCCTAATCCTAACCCTTCTCCTACCCATACCACAATCATCTTCCACACCTAACAACCCCAAACAATAACATTCCACTTCACACTATAAACACACACCCACCCTCCATACCCATAAATAATACCCACCCTATCCCAAATACCCCCATCATAATATAACACTCCACCCAATACATACCCCCTACATCTACCTTCTCCTCTTCCCAACCCATACTCTCCCTATTCCCACCTACACCTCTCATCCATCTCCATCCAACCCCACTCAATCCTCCATCACACCCAAACTCCCCTCTCCATACCCCAACACTTCCCCCTACCCCCCCCACCCCTCCCTCCCCCCCCCCCACCACCTCCTCATCCACCACCCCCTCCCTCCATCCACCCATCCACCATCACACCACCCCCCCCCACCATTAACCCCACCAACCTTAACCCAATTCCCTTACCCCTATTCCCCCCCCTTCCTATTTTAAACCCACTTAACACTTTATCCCCACCCCCAACAAAAACCACAACAACCCACCCACCCTCTCCCCATACTCACCCTCACACCCTCCTTCACCACCAACAACCCCCCCTTCCTCCAACCAACTTCCACACCTACCACCCCCCACCCCATCACCACCCAAATCATCCACACCCCACCCCACTCTCCACTACCCCCACCACTCCCTTCCCTACACTCCCAACCTCCCTCCCTCCCAACCACCCCCCCCTCCAATTATACCCCCCCTAACTTCCTACAATTATACTTTATATCCCACTAACAATACCTCCAACCCACTAAAAACTAAATCATATAAAAACCCATCATACTAAACACAAAACAATAACCCCACACACCATCTCAACCCCTATCACACACACTCAACTACCAAAACCAACCCAACAAATACTAATATACTCTACAATCTCCAAACCAACCCAAACAACACT